>VDFB02179092.1:18139-44760 GCA_007258455.2 Sequoia sempervirens
GGAGATATAGAGAGATAGAGAGCGATAGGGAGAGATATATCAATCACCCTCCCTATATCTCTATCTATTCATCCTTATCTCTTTATCTCTCTACCTCTCTCTATCTCCTTGTCTCCCTTTCTATTTGTATGTTTGTCATTATCTCCCTCTCTCTCTATATTTTCTTCCATATATTTATCTTTGTCTCCTTAAGTGTGCAATGGGTACATTGAAGAGGTCTTAAAGGAGAATTATCATATCTTTAATCAAATGGCATGCTACCTTGAGCATAACTCCCCAAGGACACATTTCATCCTTGGATTGTTGACATGAAACAACCAATCAAAATTTAGTTTCTCTCTATCATATTAATATATTTTTAATATATATTCCTATTATATTAAATATATATTATAGTAATTATATTTTGTATTATATAAAAATATACTTATTATTAATTATTAATTATAATAATTTTATACGTATTTAATAATTTTGTTAAAGAATATAATATATAATTATAATAAGTTGAATAATTATATTATTTATTATGTAAAATATAGCTAATATATACTTAACTATATTGTAGAATATTAAAAACTTGCTAAATGGTGTCATAATTTTCAATTTAATTAACATACTCTAAAACCTAATAAAACCAGGTTGTAGCTTGTCAAATTGGAGAAGTCAAAGGTCAATACCAGTGCCGAGGAAGAGTTTGGAGTAGTGAAAACAAGATCAATGCCAGCGCCGAGGAAGATTTTGGAGTCAAAACAAGGTCAATACCAATGCTGACGAAGAGTTTGGAGGAGTGAAAACAAGGTCAATATCAGCGCCGAGGAAGAGTTTGGAGGAGTGAAAACAAGGTCAATACCAACGCCGAGGACGAGGTTGAGGGCACTCAGGGAAAATCGACAACCAAGGGACAATGAGTACTATAAATTTGGCACCCCCATTCTCTTTAACTTGCAATTTTCATGCCTAGTTTCCAAAGATCTTCTCATACATTGGCACCCCCATTCTCGTAATATGGTATAAGATAAGACAAAAAAAAATAGCTTAGTCTTTCACATTTTTATCGACCAGCCTCAGGTCTTGGAAAAACTCCCATAATCTACCCACATCTTGTTTGAGGTCTAGAATTTCATCACACATAGCCTTCATCACATGATTCTGAAGCAATTGTAGACTTAGCCCAAGTATATGCTAGGCTAAGCTAGATCTAATGAATGGAAATAGAGGCATACAATTCTTCTTTAATACCTCCACCACAAACATATGCAAGGAAAGGTCTCATCCCTTCTTGGTAGTGATAACCTCCTCCACACACAACCCTTAAAAATTATGAATAGAGGAATATAATCTTTGAAGAACTCAAAGTTGATTCTCTCCTACCTGATGCAATTAGTCATTTTATCCTTACAAACATTTATAGTGATTACTAGAGGCACATCGACCAATTCTTCATAATAGAAGAATTTGATCATACTTTTCCAATGATGGCATTATGAGAAAACCTTAGGTTAAATGAATAATTCCTAGACAAGTTCTTTAAATCATGTCCAACCATATAAGAGAAGACCATTGCTATGTGTACCTAGATACCATGGAGAAAGTCTCTTTGGGCTCTTTCACCAATCAAGGTATTGTTAAATTTTAACACCTAAAAGTGAGAATGAAGAATCTTTCCTAGGATGGTGGCCATCCCATTATAGCTCTTAGAGTTGTTAGAGATATTTTTGTTTCGAAGTAGAGATATTTTAAGTTATCAAATCCTACCATCAGACATAATCAAAATTTTGTTGTTTCAAATGACTATGAGCACTAACTTTCACTATTTGAAGATGTTGAAACCTTGTCATAGAGAACTAGAATATTGATGCAACTACTCATCCTACCTTAAAACATACCAAAATTATCCTAGCAATTAGACATAGGAAGATTTAAGATGACTTAAAAAAAATTATTTCCAAAGCATAAACTTATGATGACTTAACTAGGCGTAGTACACACTCCCTCCCCGTTAACAACTTAGACATATGGAAATTAAATATAAATTTGCTGCTATTTTTAGTCATGTAGGTGTCCAATAAACCACTTGGTGGTGTTTCCCTTCAAGTTTATTTACTTGAATGAAGAGAAAAATTCCTTTGATTACAATTAGAGAATACATTTGAGGCCTTGGTTGTGTAACTGGTGGACCATAGTCACATTTAACACTTGTTACAAAGTTTGGGAGTTAAAGTGTTAAGTAGATTTTATTTGTGATGGAAACATTTGGATGATAGTAACAATAACTTGCAATCTATCAAGACTTGATTACCTTATAACCTGTGAAATTCTAGCGATGAAATGATAGATTAATCATAATGTCACCTTGGGATCACATCACCATGAAAGAACTTCATCCAACATCCTTATGAGTTCAGGTACCACCAAATAGGTATTTGTCAGATATGTCTTCCTTGAGCGAGGAAAATTCAGGAAGAGAAGAGGAAAGTGAGACATGTAGTAGGTCTAAAAGAGGGAGATCAACTAGAGGTCAAAAGATTAGAAGAAAATTATGTAAACGCATGGAATTTTTTCTTGTTGAAGGGGGTCATGTTCTTATGATGATGAGAGCATAGGCGACGTCGAGGTGCCCTTGAGGTACAAACATCTACATAAACAATGGGTACCCAAGGAACTTCCTCCAATAAACACTGATTTTTGTGTCAACGAGAGGATATATCAAATAGCACCATTGTCATTACATGGTTTGGGCCTATTTTGCATGGATGGAATAAAGGTTTGTTACGAAAAAGTTACTCAATTGATGGAGTATGTCGGACCCTGTTATAATTACAAATATTGGATGTAGCTAGTTCGATATACATGAAGTATGCGTAGGTATGCACTGTTAGCAAATTATATACAACTAAAATATAAGGATCAAAATAAAGGAGTGGCTATCTACATTGACGGAAGGCCAAAAACATTAACGAATATTGCAAGGTTTATAAAGAGTACATGACCTGGGTCAAAAAATAAGCAACCCAATTGCATATTCGAGGCGCACGAGCAAAACCGTTTATTTGTATGTGCAATAAAATCAATAACTGCAGGGGAAGAGTTGCTAATCAATTACAATTTGAATCGCTTAGTTACAAACACAGTTACTATGGGGGTGGTACGTACTATGTACTATTTTACCCAACCTCCAATTAATGACTCCAATATACCATTGTATTCTTATGTTTTTTTTCGTAATTCTATTGGTTTCATTTCGGTAATGCTTTTTTATATTTAATTTTTGTCATATCAGGACATTGATCGTACGGGGAATTCTCTAGCCCAGAGCATAGATCGCAATGCATCTTCAGGCGCTTCTACCCAACAGGTTTACCTCATTGTAATTATACAAATTAGATACAAGCAAAACATTTTATTTTTATATATTTTTCATAAGTTTATTGGGTTAATTTAAATATTGTTTTTAATATTCTTGTTGTAGCTGACTGATCAGGGAAAGGCACTAGCAGTAGACGAGAGCATCCATAGGGAGGTGTAGTCAATATTATGTGATGATGACATCGCTTATTCAGCAAACCCTCTCGATATGATAAGGAAGACCCACAAAAAATGCAATGAAGAAATCCTTAAGTTGTTATTCATAGTGCCTCAAACATATGAGATAAGAGAGAGGGTTAAAATATTGACTGAAAGAGCACAAAACTTGCAAGTAAGTTGTCATGAGGTCTTTAATTATAACATAAGTTCATTCATGGTTTTATATTTTGTACTCTTTTATGTCATGAACTAAAATATGTGTTGTTTTTACAGGATTTTTTGCATCCTCATGATGCTCCTAGCCATGATCAGGTTCCTGTAAGTGCTTCCCAACAAGTAGGGGTTGGTACAAGTGTCCATCCTGATCTTCCTACGCATACATCACATCATCTGACCCCATCATTTGTGCCTATATTTTACGTCACGAAATGTCGACCGACACTACCATGTAGGCATCAGATTTACTACACCCTCTGGCGGCCGAACACATGCCCGGGGAACATGTCGGACATGTACACGGGGATCGCGAGGCCGATGTCGCGGCGGGTGATGTTTTTAGCGGCATTTTGGATCAATACGTATTACTGATGCAGGGAACATTGTCGATCATTTTTGGTGGCCAGAAGTTTTGGATTCCCATAAAGATAGAAAAGGTCCTAGGTACTTTAAAATGTTTTATTTATTATTATGTATAATCCAATTGAAATTTACTTATTGATCACTCTTTTAGACTATTGATCACATGATCATTTTGTAGAAATGATGTTTTTTTTTTTTTTTTATAAACTAACTAGGTGATATTACATTGGAGCTCTTTGGGCCCACACCATACATACGATTGGAATGCCCAAAAATCAAGATTTAAAAGATGAGCTCGTGCTTAGTTTGGTTGTGTTGTTTGGTGATAAAACATTCCAGCGAAGACCAAGGTCCTTAAAATAGTACCCTATCTAAGGTATCTTGAGGGACCAATATAGGTCACATTTAGAGAAGAACAAAAAGTACGAGCGTCCCCCCATGATTTCGGAGAGGGAGTGGAAGGACCTGGTGTCGGATGGAAAGGAGAAGGCTGAAAAGAAAAAAGACACCACTGGGCCAAGGAAGGTATGTGATACTATCAACAATGTAATTATATACTGATTACTCTTTCTTTTTACATAATCTAATGTATTTCATCAAACTTTTCATAGGCTGATTGACACATCGAAGGAAACAAACGCAAGACTAGAAAAACACGGGTAGCACAAACTTGGGTCTGGTGGTTATATGAAATTAGCCGCATGAATTGTAAGTATCAATAAATGAAATATTGCATCTAAATAATAAATTGCAAACAATTTTGGTTTTATTACACCATAGAAGCAAAATTCATGATCTTATGCAAAAATGCAGGGCTTTGAATTCAACAGAGTTCCCATAGAAGATTACCTTAATATTTCCTTCTAGCAAGGCTATGGATTCGTGGTTGAACACCTAAGAGTCTTGACTGGGCAAACACAATCTTCCACTGCATCCGACACGCAGGTAAATAAACTCAATAAAGTTTATTTAAAATTGAATACTTGTGCAATCTATTCAATGTTAATTTCCATCATAAAGTAATTGCATGCCTATTTATTTTAAACATACAAGCAATGATAATACTACACACGACATTGGAATGTAGCCTGGTGAGGGTGGAGCACAACCTGCAGATGAAGGTCATGGTGTGCATCCTAGTACTGGATGTATTCATGTGCTATACAAAATGCAGTATGGATTAATACAATTAAACATCTTTAATTGCAATTGGTGTATTAAGTAATGTAACCTTTCGTGTTTCAACTTTAGAGCATGTAGAGCGTGATCAACATGTTAAGCATGATCAGGCTAGAGAAGATCAGGAACATGATGTGGCCCCATCAGGTAAAGAGGACCACTCTAATGTTCTTTTAAATATATTTAATTGTAATTGGTGTATTAATTAATGTAACCTATCGTGTTTCAACTTTAGAGCATGTAGAGCATGATCAACGTGTTGAGCATGATCAGGCTAGAGAAGATCAGGAACATGATGTGACCCCATCAGGTAAAGAGGACCACTCTAATGTTCTTTTAAACATATTTAATTTCAATTGGTGTATTAATTAATGTAACCTTTTTGTGTTTCAACTTTAAGAGCATGTAGGCGTCAACATGTTAAGCATGTCGAGGCTAAGAAAATGAGGAACATGATGTGGACCCATGAGGTAAAGAAGAACCACTCTCTAATGTTCTTTTAATTAATGAAATACTTGTAACAACAATAATAATAAAACATATCAATTTAACATTTCTTTGTTATTGCAGCAGACCCCCCCTTGCAGCGGTCCACGTCATGAGCACACGACTAGGCGTACATTAAGATCACGAGCAGAGGGTAGAACAACTAAAGGGGGGACAGATGATTTAGGAAATGATACTCCACTTCAGTTTTTTTAGCTTTAAAAAAGAAACAAAAAAAAGTGATTGTAATCATATCATGACAACCATATTTTTGATAATATATAAAAATTGAAAGAATGAATGTTATATGTTATTAATGGATGAATGAATGATTAATGTTAAATGATCAAGTATGGGGAATTGAGAGTGATGTGAGGGGAGGGGGGGGGGGGAAATGAGCTTCCATCGTCACTTAGTTGGCCCTGTTAAGTAGAGAATAGAGAATATTAAACTATTCTCGAAACAAAGAGAAGCTCAATAAAGTAATGCACTTTTAAATATATGAAATGCATCGTTTGAAGCATCAAACCAATATGCAAAAAAATCTCTGCTTACATTCATTCTTGATCATAAATGTTCTAAATGATATTAATGCTTCAAACTTAAGATTTGTTTCATTTTTATAATGATCAAAATGTTATACTTTGCTATAAATTCAAGCATTCTCTTGCCCCTACCCTTTGCTCTCTCCACCCTCCTTTTAAGAATTTTCTTTGTCATAAAAGATTCACATTTCTATCTCATTTACACAAATTTATCTGAAGCTCTAGGAGTGAATAAAGATATGTAAAAGATGATGGATTATGTATAAACAACAACTTTCCATCTTATAGCTAATTAAATCCTTAATATTTGAATCGTCTAGAGCTCAAATAATGCTTGTATATGCATGTGTAGCAATAAGGGATCCTATGTGAAGATTGAAATTTAAAACATCACTTTGGTATTTTTCCTTAGGCAGTGAAATTATATTTTGAGTAATACAAACCTACATACACATTGATATTTTTTGACATTGCATTGAGGAAATTGTTTTCTCCTATACCTACCCTCAGCTAGACATGGAGGTATATAATATTGGTTTTTGGGTTTTTTCTGTAAGTAGTTAATTTCACAGAGGAAGACTAAAATCTTCTTAATGTCTTGTCAGGTGTGAAAGCATATGAATCACTTGATGAAGGCACCATTTTGTATTCATCCAAAAACTGGTTTGTTCTTTTTTTTTTTATGTTTCTTGCATGTGTTTTTTTTAGGCTCTAGAGATGTAGCTCGGCTCTTTCCTTTGCACTTTTCATCTATTTTGATGATTACAGTAGTTTGTCCTCATAATTTTCATGTAGATCTGTTTGTAACCTTATTTTCTACCAATCAATTTGCAAACCAGTCACATATTAAGGACCATTTCACTAACTTGTAGTCATCCATTACTTCATATGTTGCAGGTTGTATCTGTGTGCCAATAAATCCTTATGATTGCGAGAACTTTAATCCTACAAGTGTACCCAATCTTTCTCAAGTAAAATCTTACCTTATTTTATAGTACTTTAAATGGTTAATTGAAGGTGCTTCTTTAGATCTGAGATAGTTGAACCCTGGATTAAAATATGGTATTAGATGGGCAGTATAATGATAAAACTGAGGTCCATTGAACACAAATTACAAACATAATTTACTAGACTATGAATAGTGTTACAATTATAATTATTTCTCCTTTACCTACCTCTCCATTAATTAAAAAGATAGCAGATATTGGAAGTTCATTACATGTCTCATGTATGTGTTAGTATTTTAATTTTGTTTAAGTTGTTCAAGAGCTTGATTAGGTCAAGAATATTTTCTACAAGCTTTGTTCTCTTGACACTGCTCAGCATTTTCCCTACACATTTTCTCTTCAATCCAAACGTTTCTTAACTCCTTCCCTTGTTAGCCCTTGGTTGTTCTCAAGTGTAATGCTTATTCTATGCATCTTGTAGTATGTATGTATGATCAATCATCTCTTATGAAGCATGGATAATCTTTCATGGAATTGTTGTGATTAGACAATTTCCATTGTGAATAATTATTTAATTTGTATGGAAGTAAGTCTTTTTCATATTATTTGACTTGGTATTGTAAACTTGTCTTTGCACGATTCTCTAGGGGAGAACAGTAGAACTGTGATGATAGGTAGAGTTGTACAACACCATAAATCATTTGGCATTATCAATATATTGCTTATAGAATACTCTATGCAAGTAAAATGGAATGTGCAATGACAATTGGTCTCGAATTCAAATCTGAATATAATTACATTACACAAGAAGATGGTATCTATTCTATGATTTAAAGAACCCAAAATAAGAAAATTAATAGGTTCCATCTGTTTACTTTCTCTTAGACACTTGTTTAATCGGCGAGACCCTCAGAATGTCTTGTTGATAACCAACAGTGTTCAAAACTCCTAAAGAGGTCAGATCAATGTGGCATTCGATCTGTCTTTCCAATAGAAGTCATCGGCAAGACATGGACTATCGGAGTGAGTTTTCTATCCTATGGCGATGATTGATCTCTCACTGATGGGTTGGCTTCGGTGGTCATCGCCAATAGTCTTCACGATGACATGGTGTAGGTCTATTTAAAACTCCTGAAGAGGTCAAATCGGTGTGACATTGGATATATCTTGCTGATGGAAGTCATGGGAAAGACATGGACTATCGGAGTGAGTTTTCTATCCTATGTCATTGATTTATCTCTCATCGATGGGTTGGCTGCAGTGGTCATCGCCAAGATTCTCCGCGATGACATGGTGTAGGTCTATTTAAAACTCCTGTAGAGGTCAGATCGGTGTGACATTGGATTTGTCTTGCCGACAGAAGTCATTGGCAAGACATGGACTATCGGAGTGATTTTTCTATCCTGTGCTAATGATTGATCTCTCACCGATGGGTTGGCTTTGATGGTCATCGCCAAGAGTCTTTGTGATGACATGGTGTAGGTCTATTTAAAACTCCTGTACAGGTCAGATCGATGTGACATTGGATATGTCTTGCCAATAGAATTCATCGGCAAGACATGGACTATCGAAGTGAGTTTTCTATCCTGTGTCGATGATTGATCTCTCACAGATGGGTTGGCTTCGGTGGTCATCACCAAGAGTCTCTATGATGGTACATTTCAATGAATATTTAAAAAAAAAATTGCATTGTTTTGTCGCAATTTTGACGAATCACCGAAAAGGTTCGACGAAGTTGCTATAGCTGCGACAAAGGTTTTGTCATAACTACTTGCCCATTTCGTTGAAATGGCAACAAACTTTTGGTGTTGTTTCGACGCTTTGGAAGAGGCATTGCAATTGCGTTTTGGTTATAATTTGTCGGTGGATACACGAAGTTGTCTTCGATATTCCGACGAACAACAGAGCCATTTTATGATGCCAACGACCGACGAATCTAGGCCGTTATTTTGACGTTTAATTCTTCATCCACATTTTGACAAAAAATTGGTGACAAAAATTATTTTGTTAGTTTGTCGGTTGTCCGACAAGTTTTTGTCGAAAGAGCGACGAACGTTTGTCAGAAAATGGAGTCAAATTCAGTAGTGAGGAGATGTAACAAAAGAATGAAGAGTTTCAACATCAATGCACTCAATTGGAGCAAAGAATGCATCAAAAGGACACAGACTTCCAAGGCCGACAAGCTCAATTTGAGAGGGAAATCCATGAAGTAAAGGTCTCCCTAGAAAGGGAATCTACAACCAGAGGCCAAGCTGAGGAAAATTTTCTTGCCGACTTGAAAACCCTACAGGAACAACTCTTTGTTGTGGACAAAAGGATTGCAGAACTGATGCAAGATTTTGGGTCGAAGGATGCGGAAAATGGTCTTTTGAAGAATCCTCCCAAACCCACTGCTGCCCAATCGGACCTCCTTCTAGTAGCCCAACAACTATATATTTCATACTGGGAAAAGGTCAAGGCCTTTTGTCTGAATCTTCAACCGACGCTTTAATTCATGGCGAAAGTAGCAAGTTTGAGCAAGAAGGTTCGCGAAACGATTGAACAATTCCCATAGTTCATTGTGGAAAGGGTGCTCGAGGCGGAAAATTTGCTTGATAAATTGTATATAGTGGGAAATGAGGACCTAGTGAATGTAGGGATTGAAGATCAAAGGTTAGCTACCAAGACAGCAAAAGAATTCATCTGTTACCATGCAACCATCCTCCATGCTAGCGATTGTTCGGCAACACTGGGTTGAACTATGAATAGCATACGGACAAAATTCTCCCAACTGACTCAAATGGGCTTTCCCTCCTTGTTTCTTTTCGATGGCCACGGTAGAGCATATCGCAACAAAAATTGGGGAGAATCAACAAGACTTATCCGCTTTTTAGAGCTTCAATCAACCCCCTACTGCTGAGGACATTGAAGGCATCACCCATAAGATAGTACGGCTTCTCTTTCAACTCGAGTCCGGGACCAGGATATCCATGAGGTTTCCATTCAAAGAATTAATCAATCTACACAAAGTGCAAGCGAATTTGCATGCCATATCGACGCCATTTGAGGTCGACTGGCTTCCTCTGCAGTCCACACTCTCCAAGCTCTAACTCCGTCGCCCAATGGATAAGGCTCTGGTCTTCGAACTAGAAATTTTGGGTTCCCCATTTCGCTAGCGAAACACCCCTGGTAGTCACCAAAAGATGTGGATTTTTTTAAAAAAATCCTTTGAGCTCCCTTTGGGTTGATTATATTTTGCTAAATCTAGCCCATGCCCTATACATTTAAATATCTTTGGTCCCCCTTTTTTGAAGAGCTTCTCCCACTATCGCCATGTGTCCACCACGCACTCCTTGCAAAGGTCTCCTCCCTTGCTTCTTTGGTGAGCTCCGCCTATTGGTATGTGGCGAATGATCATGCTATACTGTACACCCGGCATGTATCCTCGCTGGGGTCCGGGGAAAAAAAATTCCCCTTTTTTTGTGTCATCATCGAAAAGAAAATAAAAAATGACTTTGTAAAACCCTAATTTTGGAAGCTTCTGAAAAGCTTGTTATAAGGGGTTGGGATGGGGGTTACAGTATGTAGAAAAAGGTGATTATTCACAAGATTGTAATAGGTTTTGCACTAGATAATAAAATCATTGGATGGCTACGGTTTTGTGGATGTAGCCCGGATTGGGTGAACCGCATTAAATTCTCTATGTTGTCTTATTTCTGCTATAATTTTCTGTGTGTTTTATTTCTTTGTTTTATTGATCAAATCTGCATTTAACTGTTAGATATTTTCCTTCTAACCCTAACAAGTAGTATCAAAGTGGGTTGTGTTTGATTATCATCTGTAGGAAAGTCTAACGGTTAAGTGGGAGCAATGGCAGATGAGGGTAAATTAAAGGTAGATAAATTCAATGGGAAAAACTATCAGTTATGGAAGATGCAAATGGAGGATTATCTCTAACAGAAGGATTTATGGAGGCTGTTGGAAGGAATAGCCAAGAAACTGGCAATAATGAGTGATGAGGAATGGAATCTTCTGGACAGAAAGGAACTGGGAGCCATTCGTTTATGCCTGAAACAATCGGTGGCATTCAATATTACAACAGCAAAGACAACTCTAGAGTTGATGGAAACCCTGGCGAAGTTATATGAAAATCCTTCTACTTCGAATAAGGTATTTCTTATGAAACATTTATTTAATATGAAAATGGTAGAAGGTGGGTCAATTGTTGATTATTTAAATGAGTTTAATATGGTTACCAGTCAATTAACTTCTGTAAATGTAAAATTTGATGAAGAAGTTAGGGCTCTTTTGATTTTTTGTTCCTTGCCAGAAAGCTGGAATAGCTTGGTAATGGTTGTTAGCAATTTTGTTTCTGGTTCGAATACATTGAAATTTGATGATGTTGTTGGTTTTATTTTGAGCGATGAAATTCATAGGAAAAACTCAGGTGGAACATCCACATCAGGCGTTGTTTTGAATGCAGAAAGCAAGGGTAGAACAAAGGAGAGAGGAAACAATTCTGGAAGTCGTGGGAAGTCATGAGGAAAATCAAAGGACAAAAGGTCCCAATCTAGAGACAAGAGGGATTGTTGGTACTGTAGTAAGCCGGGTCATTTAAAAAAAGATTGTTGGTCTCGAAAAAATAAAGGAGACAAAAAGGAGGGAAATAAAGAGGCAAATGTGGTAAGTAATAAATCCGATGAGAATGCTTTGATTCTTTCCCTTGATAATGCTGATGATTCTTGGGTCTTAGATTCAGGGGCTTCATTTCATGCCACGCCCCATAGAAGTTATTTTCCTAATTATGTCCAAGGGGATTTTGGGTTGGTTTATTTGGGAGATAACGAACCCTGTCAGATTGTTGGAAAGGGAAGAATCGAGATTAAGTTTCATAATGGGAATCATTGGCAACTACATGAGGTAAGGTACGTTCCAAAGTTAAAAAGAAATTTAATTTCAGCAGGGCAACTAGATGATGAGGGTTGTGTTGTTACATTTAGTGATAAAAATTGGAAGGTTACAAAAGGTGCCTTAGTGGTAGAAAAAGGTGTGAAAGTAGGCACCTTATATCTTTGTACAGGTCATATTGTTCCTTCTACACTAGCTATTGCAAATAAAAATCAATGTTCAAGAACAGTTGTTGTAGTTCAACAGGCAGAAAATCAGACAGTTGCAATGGATTCTAAATCAACACTATGGCATAATAGACTTGGGCATATGAGTGCAAAAGGTATGAAAGTACTTCATTCAAAGAATGTTTTACCAGGTCTGAAATGTGTTAGTATGGATTTCTGTGAAAGTTGTGTGTATGGAAAACAAAAGAGACTTATTTTTCTCAAGGATGGGAAGCAAAAGAAAGATGAGGAATTGGAGCTTGTGCATAAAGATGTATGGGGACCAGCTCAAGTATCTTCTCTCGGTGGCTCTTGGTATTATGTCACTTTTATTGATGATGCAACAAGGAAGGTATGGATTTATTTCCTTACGCAGAAATTTGATGTATTTGAAACTTTTAAGAAATGGAAGGGCTTGGTTGAGAATGAGACAGATAAAAAGCTAAAATGTTTCAGATCTGATAATGGTGGTGAGTATTGCAGCAAAGAGTTTGAAGATTATTGTTCCTCTAATGGTATTCGTAGGCAGAAAATGGTTCCAAGGACTCCACAGGAAAATGGAGTGGTTGAGCACATGAACAAAACAATAATGGAGTGTGCACAGACTATGAGATTGCATGATGGGTTTCCTTTAAACATGTGGGAAGAGGCTGTAAACACTATTGTTTATTTAATCAATAGAGGTCTCTCTAATCCTTTGGGTTGTGGTATTCCAGAGGAAGCATGGACGAGTAAGAAGGTGAGTTATTCTTTTCTCAAGATCTTCGGTTGTGAAGCATTTGCACATGTAGATTCTGAAAATAGAACCAATCTTGATGCAAAATCAAAGAAATGTATATTTGTTGGATATGGCATTGATGAATTTAGTTCTAGGCTTTGGGATTTTGAAAATCAAAAAATTGTGAGAAGCAAGGATGTCATAATCAATGAGAAAGTGTTGTACAAAGATCAATTGCAGCAGCATGAGAAGAAAGAAAATTATTATGTAGTGTTGGATGATACACCAAATAGTGATGTTCCAATGATTCCTCATGCTCCGCAACAACAGCAACAACAAATACCACAAACTTCAGTGAATGTTAGATGATCTTCAAGGATAAGTAGACCTCCAAAAAGATTTTCTCCCTCTTTCTATTCTATTTTATTAACTGATGCTGGTGAACCAAAATGTTATGATGAAGCTATGCAGGTGGATACCAAGGTTCAGTGGGAGCATGGAATGGAAGAAGAAATGGACTCCTTGCTGAAAAATCAGACTTGGGAATTATGTAAGTTGCCTGCAGGTAAAAAGGTTTTACCAAAAAAATGGGTTTATAGGCTGAAAGAGAAGGATGGAGGTAAGAAAAAATTTAAAGCCAGATTAGTTGTAAAGGGATTTGCACAAAAAAAGGGTATTGATTTTGATGAAACCTTTTCTCTTGTTATTAAAATGACTTCTATTCGTATTGTTTTAAGTATTGTGGTTGTTGAAGATTTTCATTTAGAACAACTTGATGTTAAAACATCCTTTCTCCATGGTGATTTGGAAGAGGAAATATATATGGAACAACCACAAGGGTTTGAGGTCAAAGGTAAGGAGAAACTTGTGTGCAGATTGAAGAAAAGTCTATATGGCTTGAAGCAAGCACCTCGGCAATGGTATATTAAATTTGATAGTTTTATAGCTGAGCAAGGCTACAGTTGGTGTAATTCAGACCATTGTGTTTATTTTAAGAGGTTAGATGATGATAGCTACATTATCTTATGTTTATATGTTGATGATATGCTTGTAGCAGGGTCTAACATGGATCACATAAGGGAGTTAAAACAACAGTTAGCAAATTTATTTGCTATGAAGGATTTGGGGGCAGAAAAGCAAATCCTTGGTATGAAGATTACAAGAGATAGGAAAAATAGAAAATTGTTTTTATCTTAGGCTGACTATGTTGAGAAGGTGTTGTAGAGATTTCATATGGAAAATGCAAAAGTTGTCAGCACACCTTTGCCCAGTCATGTTAAGTTGACTAAGGAGATGTGTCCAAAGACATAAGAGGGGGAAGAAAAAATGTCCAAGCTACCATATGCTTCAGCTGTAGGTAGTTTAATGTACGCCATGGTATGCACAAGACCAGATATTGCACATGATGTAGGAGTTGTTAGTAAGTATATGAGTCATCCCAGTGTTGAGCATTGGAATGCGGTAAAATGGATTTTCAGGTACTTAAGAGGTACATCCAATAAACGTTTATGTTTTGGGGGCTCTAATACTAATTTAAAAGGATATGTTGACTCATATTTGGCAGGGGATATTGATACCAAGCAGAGTACCACAGGCTATGTATTTACAGTTGGTGGGACAGCAGTGAGTTGGATTTCTCAGTTGCAAAAGGTGGTTGCTTTATCACCACAAAGGTAGAGTATGTTGTTGCAACAGAGGTGGCAAAGGAGATGATATGGTTGCAACTTTTCATTGAAGAGTTAGGAAAACAATAGGCTGAAAGTTACTTTTTTATAAACAGCCAAAGTGTTATACATCTTGCAAAGAATTATACCTTGCACTCTAAAACAAAACACATACAGTTGAGATATCATTTCATTCGGTCAGTGTTGGAGGATGGAAAGGTTAAGCTAGACAAGATACATATAGATGCCAATCTAGCGGATATGTTTACGAAGGAGATGACAAGGGAGAAGTTGAGCTCCTCTTCAGCTTTGGTTGGCCTTGAAGGTTGAATTCAGGTATAACAGAGCAGTAGGGTCCAAGGTACTTATTTCCAATGGGAGTTGTAAGTGTAGCAGTGTTGTCCAGGATCAGTCTCCAAGTGGGAGATTGTGTTGGTGTGGAGTCTAATTAGTCTCCAAGTGGGAAATTGTTGGTATGTGGTGACTGATCATGCTATACTGTACACCTAGCATGTATCCTCATTGGGGTCCGGGGAAAAAAAAATTCCCATTTTTTTGCGTTGTCATCGAAAAAGAAAAAAAATGACTTTGTAAAACCCTAATTCTGGAAGCTTCTAAAAAGCTTGTTATAAGGGGTTGGGATGGGGGTTACAGTATGTAGAAAAAGGTGATTATTCACAATATTGTAATAGGTTTTGCACTAGATAATAAAATCATTAGATGGATGTGGTTTTGTGGATGTAGCCCAGATTGGGTGAACCACGTTAAATTCTCTGTGTTGTCTTATTTTTGCTATAATTTTTTGTGTTTTATTTCTCTGTTTTATTGATCAAATATGCATTTAACTATTAGATATTTGCCTACTAACCCTAACACCACCATGCTTCCACGTGTCAGTAGCATGGGCCTTTGAATTCTTTCCTCCCTTCGCTTCCTTACCAAGCTCCATCTACGTGCCACGTAACATCAATCTGCGGACACTTTTTGGCAGACCCCACAGTTAACGCTCAGGACGAAGACTTCTCCACATGTCTTCTCCACGGGGAGTCTCATCACTGGGAAGGGAGGAACGAACAACAAGCCCTGCCATGACGCCACATGTCCTAACCAACGCTATGGGCCAGTGACATGTGTCTGCACAAGAATTTTGTTGCTTCTACACTACGGCCACCATCATAATTTGCAAGGGATGCATCTAGCTCGAACGCGACTGCATTCTATGGCTCAAAATATTTTTTGTTGCAATGGCCTAGGGAAATCATTGCGATGGACATCATTGCTCTTGCTAGGGAATCTTTTTTGTTACTAGCTTTCAGGCGGTGGGATGTTTCTCTATAAATACTGCTTCTTCTATTTGAAAAGGAGTTTGGAATATACACAAAAAAAATCGTGGAAAGACACCAAGCCTTTTGTATTGTTTTTTATTATTGTATTAAGACTCACATAATGTTCCATTGTTGTTTGTCCTTTTTTTTCTTAGCTATTTGACAAAACATTATGATGTGCCATCATTGTACTACGTAGTTTACTTACAGAACTATGATTTCAATATAAGTTTTTTGATTTAGACCATGTCTTGGACTCTTCTTTTCAGTAAATGTGTATGGGAGTTATTTTATGTTATTGAATAGATTATTTGGGTTTTCATCTATGATTTATGTTATTCTGGGACATGCAAATTGTTGAACAGGCCCTTAAATCCCATCTGAAAGGGAGATTTATCATGCCCACACCTACATTTTGGTGCATCGCCTTAGGTTAGATCTTTATTTTTTATATATGCTTTCGTTTCCCATTCCAAACCCCCAATTACAGAAGGAGTCAGCTTCCTTAGAAACTTGGAGGTCACTCAATTTAGCACAATTGGTCCCCCATTAACTGAGTTTCCCATAAGGATATTGCTTGTCAATTTTAGGCATCAATTTTTTATCTTACAATGAAAAACCTATGAAGGAGAAGGTCAAATGTGTTTTGTAATGCCCCAAGTTGACAAGCTCAAAACAATACCTGACGAAACAACTTTTTTTTGAAACAACAATGAAATTGTAACAATAACATGTCACACTTGCACAATAGTGTGCACACAAGTGTTGCAATGATACAACAACAAGAATAAAAATACAACCTCACCATTACATAAGCAATGTGACCACAACGAAAGACTAACCAATCATGGGATAAATCCACCACAAGGAACAAACGAGAGAGAGAGAGAGAGGACAACATCTACACGATGATCAGTTACCAACCACAATCGAGTTCTCTTGTAACACTACACCAAATAGGATGAGAGAATAATCCACCTCATATACACATCTTGAGACACTAAACAACTCTAAACACAAAGGTAAACCTTCACAAGAGGATCAACTCCTCATAAACTGGAATGACAACAAGTCACTTCCTAACCACTCCACGCTTCGCAAGACATCTCATCACAACGGGACAACACACAAGACCCCAAACAAAGTCCCAAAAACATAAGGAAAGAACAAGTTCAAAAATAAGGAAACTTAACTAGGATTTTGAGGGTTCTGACGATTAAAAGGACTAGAATGAGAAATATACAAGGCATAAAATTTATTTGAAAATGGAATTAGGCTTATAAAATCACCTTTTATCCATGGTTAAGAGGGTTTGCATTCTATTTTTTGCATGGGAACGAGGCTGCCCAATAGAGTAGTCAAATTTTATAGTTTTTGGGTCTACCAAGACCATGCCACCTCGGTATGGCACTAGGCCACCCCACTAATGACAAAACCACCCCAACACACTTTGAAAAATTTCAAGTGAGTTTGGGGACTCCTAAGCTAACCAGGCAACCCAACTATGAAATGTGACCTCTAAATTCATTTTAAGCACCAATTTAAATATTCCTAAGTTCATTTTAGCCTTTACACATTATAATTTTGAAAACCATAAAGTGATCATCCTCAGTTCCAACACCAAAACACATAAATAACCCAAAATACTCCTTTCATATTACAAATTACCTCCATCTCCAAATAGAGGTTACAAACCACTAATTTATAATATAATTAAATGAAATACATATATTTGCATGAATTAAACTTGAAAGAAGATGATTCCATGCCATTCCTTGATCCACGAACCTTGGGTCCCCAACGATGGTTACCACGCCACCCAAGCTTATGGAATCAAATGATCCACTCCCACTATGCTAGGAGATAGTCACATGGGCCACAAACACAACACTCACACCAAACAAATGGGGGGATGGCTAACACACATGCCATACACAAATAATACACTCCACATGCACATCATAGAAGAACCAATCATCCAATCACATAATGCATCCAATACAATTAAGCACATGGTATAATCACAAATGGACTAACATAAACCACATTGGGAAAACTCACCAATGTCACATCACAAATATGCATCAGTCCAATTCACCAATACCATACAAAGAATCATCCTTGGGAAAACTCACCAAGGGCATAACACAAAGGCACATGGAATGCAATTATCATCTTTCAGGTGCTACTCAACTACACTAGGGTTAAATGTTATAGAGCAAGAGAGGGAATGTCATCACGAACACTCATATGGGGCTCAATGCAGAACCAATCATCCTCTCATATAAATGAGGTTACTTGATTTTACAAGTCTTACGCTCCTTGAGCAGCTTATCTTCCTCGGTCATCCTTAGTCTTTACGACCACTCAAGGCATGAGAGGGCTATCTATTATCTTAGTTAGCTATTTACCCATAGTTCATTAGTTTTCACTTATTAATCCAAACTCCCCACACTATGATTTCCTACATGCCACTTTGGGTTAGGTTCACATTGGGAGTCATTCCCATAACTCTAATATTTAAACCCTAAGCTCATCACACCATCCAACGAGTGTGGCATGAGAACTAATACAAAATACGATAGAATCTTACCACAATGCATAATATCAAATTTTATGAAGTATAAGCTTGTCAAAACATTCCAAAACACTCATCACACCCTCCAACAAGTGGCACGAAAATTAATGCAAAAATACAACTTTTTGCAAATTTGATGAAACTTTCCCACAATATCAATTATCACATTTCATAAGTTCCACCTTTTCAAAACATTCCAAATCAGCCATTTTCATGTAAAATTTTCAAACTTTCCAAATATTTTAACAAAACAAATACTAGGTTTTTCCCAATTCCACCATTAAAATTATCATAATTTCAAAGTTTAAAAATCAAAATTATAAGAATACCCTTTGGTTGCAAGTATGCCCAACACCCCTCTTAAGCTATAAAATTGATATTTTCATCATTTCCTGAAAAATTGGGCATGGTAACCCCACCATTTTGAAAATTTGCAAAATTTAAATAAATCTATGCATTACACAAATCAATTTGTGAAATAGGAGATGGGAGGATTCTACACCCCTAATCATTCTCCTACAAACAAACTTGAAGAATAATGCTCAAACGAATTAAAAACAAGGAAAATACCTCAATGCCCTTCAAATTTTGAAATGTGGAATTCGTCAAGAATGCCAAACAAGGAATCACGAAATCAAGTAGACACAATCCCTTCCCAATTCCTATTCCAACAGATATGACCTTGTCGAATTCCGATAAGAATTGCTTTCCAAATTGATCAAACAAAGTTTTCTTTCACTATTTTCCCAATTTTACAACATAAAAATGAAATAGAATGCCTTTTCCCTATTTACCCATTTCACAACTCAATTAAAAATTAATTAAAATTATATTTCTATTTTGGAATTCAAAACTCCCTCAATTTCTGTCAAAACCAATTTGATCAATTAAATTCATTCAAAAACATCATCTAACATATAATTTGACCATTACATCCATTTAAGTATTTTTCATTTAAATTTACGAAATTTGGAATTTAATCAAGATAACTAATCAAACATAACTCGCAATTCCCAACCCACTAAATTTTGCAATTAAATTAAACAATAGATTAATTTCATTTCTTCTTTCATTCTATTTTCCCTTTTCCCCAAACCCGAAGAATATTTTAATAATAAATATAAGAATCATTTAAATCCCTAATATTTCATTTATAGGAAAAGCATGAAATATAAACCATTAATTAAATTAGACATTCATTGGTTATTCATGGCACATAGGGATTCTAGAATATCCTAAATTGGATATGGGTTCACATAAGGTCAAATATGATACATATCGTACTCAATTCAAGTACAATCGAGGAATGGATATGAAGGGGCCCAATGTGGCATCTCTGAATTAACCACCATTGGGGAATAACTCGAACCTGTGTAGCCAAGTGGAGAAATAACCCTGTACCTGTAACCATTCAATGTACGTCAAGGGTACCTACTCAATATATGTATAGTCGAAGCACATCATAATCATCCCAACAAGGTCCAATAGCATAAGTATAAAATGACATTTATACGTCCATCATATAAATACTTAAATAAATCATTCCTTCTAAGCATCAATAATCAAGCCCACATTTAATAGCATAAATAATTCATTTTACTGAACTGGAGGATAATAATAAACCAATCATGTAAACACACAAAATGTCACCAATCGACAGGTTAAGGAAATTCATCTCGAACATGCGGTGGTTCATACACACCAATCAGAGCCATAAAATAATCACCATAACAATCACAAGGAAACAGTGAAGCTAGAACATCGATCTCACATTAACAAGATGCAAACAGGAGGGGCGCTACATGTTTATTGTAAAAGGTCTAGTTTGTTGAGGTTGATGATTGAACCCCCACATGTCCCTAACGATTACCTACAATCAAAATGTGATATCATATGGTGATGCTATTGATGGTGCATCCCTTGCACAATGCCATTGGCAATGAACAAAAAAAATGTTGTCATAATTATGGACCAATGATATGATCAACAGAAAAAATTGTCTCAAATTCTCTTAATGTTGAAACTTTTCTAATTCTCTGGATCATCTAGAAAAGCAAGAGAAGAGAATAATGGATTTTAGAAGAACTTGAATGCAAAAAATTACCCCCACCCCCACAAATAAAAAGGAAAAAACCCTCTTAAAATATACCCTTACACAAAAAAACTCTTATACTATGTTAAAATATGTAGAACAGATAAAAATACAAAAACTAGAACAAAAAATAAATACTATAAAATTATAAATACAAAGATTTATAAAATTGAAATGGCATTATAGAATTAGTCTCCAAGAGAGTAATATAAATGCTCAAGAAGCAAAATGGCATTAAGAGATCTCAAAAGTATGAAGTTGTTGAATAATGAGTATATCAAAACAAGCTAGGAAAGTGGGTATATATAGGTTAAGTGAGAGGGAGGAGGTGGCAAATACAACCAATGAGAAAAATGCACAAGAGTCCAAATAAGAAAGTGTAACTCCTACATAAGATGTCAACACCTCACTCTATTAACACTAATACTTATTTTATTAACCTAGGGAAAATTTGAATAAAAGTGTAAAAAAAACTTATATTGAGAAATAAAAACATACACTAATAGTTCTTCTCTACTACAACTATCTAATTAAATTCATTGTAACACTCTTCATTGTTTCCATGATAAGTGCACAAATACTAAAATTTATAATAAATTTTCTATAAAAACTTGCCCAACACACGAAACTTCTTGCCTCAAATGTACTCCTTAATGATGGCTACTCTACAATATTTCATATTTTTTCAAGGTTTATCTGCAAAGGCTCGTGAGAAATTAGAAAGCCAAAGTACACTAACTCCATAAATTTTCACTTTTTTAAAATAACCATCATTTTTTCTTAGAAAACAAACCTTGGACACATCAAATGTTCTTCATTCATTCTACTAAATATCAAGATAGCATCCACAAAAACACTTACAAGCTTACCAAGAAATTGTTTTGACCCTTCTTTCATTAGCCTCATGAATGTGTTTGATTCATTTGTTAATCCACATGAAACAAGCAACTCATAAAATCCATCCTTCATCTTGAATGCAATTTTTCTACTCATTCCCTTATCTAATCTAGATTTGGTGATATTAACTCTTCAAATCTTTTTCTTTGAAGCACTTAGCTCCATTCAAACAATCCATTCTATCACTCACTCATGGCAATTAAAATTTATATTTTAAAATTATCTTGTTGATGGGTCATGAGTCAATGCATATACAACATTCTCTATCCTTAGGTGTTAATACTCACGTATAATACATGGGCTCAAACTCTCCCTTGTCAAACCCTTGTCAATAACTCTTGAACTTGCCTCTTCACCTCCTCATTCTCCATATATATCATCATATATGTTAGCATTTAGTAAAATTGACTCCAAAATAAAATCCATATGGTGGCTAATGCTTCTAGTGGGTGGTAACCCATCCAACAATTTTTTGGAAAGAATTTTAGTGTACTCTTCCTATAACTCCATTACTTAAGGAACTTCTTCAATCTTACTTGTCCTAACCTTCATAGGTTTAGGAATATAAACAAAAGAAGCTTTCTCTTTCTTCATCTCTAAGAAACTACTTCCTAAAATTGTATATACCTTAGGAGTATTATTCATTTCTTCCCCTTTCTCCTTCAATTGATTCAATATGTATTCATTTGCATCCTTCACAATAGAGTAGATATTTATTCTACCATCATGTACATCCTTTCTATCAAATTGTCAAAGCATTCTCAACAAAACATGACAAGCATCCATGGGCACGACATCACAAAAATTATCATCCTTATATGAACCACCCTAAAAACTAATTAAACACTACTCACCAAGATTTGATGTCCCTTTTGTAACACAAAAAACTTATATGGGTTTGGCTGCTCGATCTTCTTCAATCTAAGTTCTTCTACCATCTCCATGGACTCCATCTTCCATAGCTAGTTTCAATAGTACTCTCTTCATCATGAGATATTCTCCTTGTTCTAATCCCTCAATACTCTTAGGTGCAGTGACACTCTCCTCCTCTACTTGGGCAATGTGATTTATTGCCTCATTTAGTGTATCATTGTTTTGTTATGCTTGTGGATTGTCAAATGCCTTATGACTAACTTCTCCATACCTATAACAATTTCCAATAAATCCTCAAGCTTTTATTCCATAATAACCTCATTCTCTAATATTTTGACTATAATTATTGCTTTGAGCAGTGTTGGACTTTCCTTCATTTGCATGTTATCCTCTATTGATATTTGATTATCCTCTTCCTCTAAAGAACTATTCATATTCTTGAGTTGTTTTCTTGTCTCCTAGACAACTTCTCTTAGACAACTTCTCTTAGACAACTTCTCTACAACTTCTCTTAGACAACTTCTCTTTTGCCTTCAAAGAATCTTGATAGGCTTCTACTCTAATCATACTAAACCCATCTTGAATAGATATGTAGAGTCCATTAACATACCTTAAAATATTTTCTTCGTCATGGCTCTATATGGCCAACTTGAATATTGAGCTTGTAAAATTTCTTTCTACAATCCTTAAGATTCGTATCTTTTTGCTTTAAGTTTTGCAACTTCTTAAATAAGCTTATATAATAGTTTGTTGGTAGGGGAACTTGGCCTTCAACTTTGTAACAATCCAATCCCAAAATTAGACCTTCACCTCACATGTTCTTTCTCTATTTGTGCATGATCTTGCCACAAAGATGAACAACCCTTCAACCTAATGCAAGCAAACTTCACCTTCTTAGGATACTCCATCACCTCATAATCAAAACGTTTCTCCATATCTACAATCCAATCTATAATCTCCTCAAGGCTCTAACTCCCACTATAGCAAAAGGTATCCAACTTTGGTGTACTATTCATCTTTGAAACTACCTTCACAAATTTACTTTCAAATTCATCCCAGGTCTTCAACTTCAAGTTCTTAACCTTCTATTCTTTATCATCACTAAAACCTTCAACATTTACTCATCTTCTTTGCAATGTCTATAATGCATCCAATATGACTAACATCTATCAACATCCTTGTAAATCTACAACCCTAGGTGGTCTCAATCTTCCTTTGCATACCATTTCTTCTCGATGTTGCTCTACATAGTTGTAGAACTCACAAATACCTTAACAATTTAAAGCTTCTTCAACACCTTGCTCTAATACCAAGTGACTAGCTAATGACTACCTAAACCTAGCAACCTAACCCTTCAAATGATCACACAAGCCCGCCCATTGAAGCACAAAATTGTTTCTATTTGCAATATAAAAAAAATCAGACTTTCAAAAAAACTTACAAACATTGCTAAAAAGATTAAATTAATGGCTACACACTCATAAATAAGCCCTTATTAGAGTTCGTGGTTTTCGTGAACAAACTACAAATTAATAAACTATCACCCTATTCTTCTATGTTTATTGTTTGTTTGCTTCTCTATTTGTTCTCCTATGTTATCCTCATGACCTCACATTAAATTCTTAGTCGTTACCTGAATTTCTTAATCAAGAGTCCCCTCATAGTTTGGCCTCCTATGTTTTCCACACAACCTGACTTCAAATCCATAGTAATTACCTTGGTTTCTTGATCAAAACTCCCAATGCTTCTTTCCTTGGTCAATTGCCAATGAGAACCCTCCAACAAATCCAAGATGTCAACTTGAACTCTGATGCCACCATCCAAATCCCATTGCCATTAACAAACAAGAAAACCTTCCAAAAAAATTTGATCTTGATGTGTCAAGTCACAATAGAAACAAATGGCTAGTCACCTAATCATAATGTTTTATTGAGCTAGTGTTGCTATCGACAAACAAGATGGTCATAAACCATTTTTGGAAGACAAATGGTTACCAGATGGAATAATGACTGCCTAGAAGACGTGAGAGCATTGTTTATCATATGATATTTTGATTATATTGTTGAAAACAAATTTAGTCATATGAACTAATCAACCCAGCTTATAACTTATTGCCATCAAAGGCCTATCATATGAACTAATAAACCCAGCGTATAACTTATTGTGATTAAAGGTCTACAGCATGTTGCCATGTTGCATGTAACGACCCAAATAGTATTTGTCGCAACTCCCCAAAGACTTAGCAACTTCCAATACACTGGTAGCAATCACCGAGCTCTTGTAGCGCATTATGAAATTGCCTCCAATATATCTAAACAATGCCTATAGCAACACATACATGAATTGTGACATCCCATGTCACCCTTGAAGCCTACTACATGCCTGTAGCAACCTTACAAGCAATTGTTTGACAAAATACAAGAAATCTCTCATAATAGCCTAGTCTCAAGTAATGGGAAAAAGTCAAAGAAATCTCTCATCATAGCCTCTAGTCTCAAGTAATGGAATAAAGTTCTTCACATAGTACGCCAGACTCCAACACACTAAAACCAATGCGATCTAAATGAAGTCAAAAAACATATTGACTAAAGTTATCTCCGAATTAATGAGAAACTTGAAGGGCGTTAAGATAAAAGGCATCAAAATGAAAGTTAAGAACATTTCAGAGAGAGGTTTCCTAAGAAATAACAATTGCCAAACAAGGAAAATCTACGATTTTTTAATATCAGAAATTGACTGCGTTCTCTAGGAACAAACAAAAACAGATTATAATGACAGATAATAAAAAGCACAGTAGCAACCACAAACAAAAACATAATAACCATCGGATTGTAGAATTCTAATTCAATCTTGAAAATATTTACTGTTGGAAAAAAAAAATGTCTTATCCCCTCCTCCCGGTTGCTCATTGGATCTCAATACATGTCTTGTCGAGTGTAATTATTAATCCCACTCAGTAAAAGTTAGAAAAAACAACCGAAAGGTAGGTCTTGTTGAGGAATAACAACGATGGCCACTACATGAAACTACAGTTTTTTGGATATAAATAACAGGAATTGAGTTTACGTTCACTGACAAGAAATGAAACAGATTACAACATGCATAAAACTACAATTTTTTTAATAAAAATAACAGGAATTGAGTTTACGTTCACAGGCAAGAAATGAAACAGATTACAACATACATAATGAAAAGCATACAACCCAAAAAGATCCATTCAAATCTTTAGATAGTAAATTTCGTAAATTTCCGATTCATCCTTGATAATTGTTATTGTTGAAACTTAATGTTTTTTTTCACTTCTAATCATTAATCTGAATTGGAAAAGCCTTTCTAGATGCATCAAAATAATTGTTTCATCACCCTTGACCCTGAAGTTTAGTCTCGTCACTCTTATGATCTGTGCAAATATTGTAGGCACATAAATCCTGATAGATGAAATATGTAGTTACCTTTTCTACAAAATCCATTACAAAAATAACATTTAGTATCTTTACTAGATGTCTTATGACTTGAATCCATTGCAAATCAACAATCAGTTACTCGTCTAGATATTTTAATTCCCATGGATATTACGAACCTAACATTCAGTTGTCTTTTTGAGATATACTAACATTCGGTTCAAATTCATGACACAATTCTGACATTCAAATTTCAAGTAATGCAACATATCTAAGATGTGCCCACAGTTACAGCACAAGGCACATTATTCAAGCCATAGTTAGCTGGTGCAAGACATTCATTAAACAAGCATGGACATATCACACTGCATAACAGTTGCAGAATCAGCAACAAGAACATTATATAGTGTTAATAATGTAATATCTTTCAATGCATCTTCAAATAAAAGTTATGTACACCAGAAAAATGACATTTAATTTAAACCCACTATAAGCTAAAGCAAAATAATATGGATTTGTTTATATCAAACGCAACCTGCAAAATTATACTTGTCTTGGCCCATGACCAATTGCCTGTTACAAATTATCAATAATAATACCTATAACTGCTCACAACACAGCAAGTAGAAAAAAAATCTGCCAGCAATGCCAAATTTTGAAAGCCTTGAAACGCTATCCTACAACCTTACCATCTCATCACAATATTGGCCTATAAT
>VDFB02179093.1:0-14237 GCA_007258455.2 Sequoia sempervirens
GAATGCAAAACAAAGGAAAACACAACACCTCAAGATTCGAGCTTAAGATGAAACTCAAACTTAAAATAAAAATAAACTAGTTTTTACCTTGTTTGAGCTTGATGGATTTGTTTTCCCTCTTTGATGGTTGATTTGTGTGCTTCTAGAATGATTTCGACAGCATAACGACTTGATTTTGCTTGATTTTGGATGCAAGGATGGATGAAAATGGTTATGGATGCAAGATGGTAGGCTTGAGAGATGGTGAATGCTTGAGAATGGTCAGAATGGTTAGACTAGTTGAGAATGTGGTTGAGAATACAAAAATGGCTAAGTGTTAGCCATTTAACCGAGAGAGATCCAATGGACAGTGGAGATCAAAAGAGGACAAGAGATCAAGGGTTGAAATCAAAGAGTTGACCAAAGGAATTAAAAATTACTTTTTAATGTGCATGGGGATGATAAAATGAATTAAAAATTCCTTAGAAACCTTGGATGAATAAAATGGAATTTAAAATTCCCATTGGGGTTTGTAAAGGAGTTGTAAGTGAGTTAAAATTCCATGAGAGGTAGCAAGGAGATAAAAAGAATTAAAAATTCCTCGAGGGGGATGAGAATTAAAAATTCCCTCAAAAGGACAGCAGAAAACAAAAATAATTAAAATTAATTTGGGGGATGAGAGGGGAATTAAAAATTCCTCAAAAGGACCTTGGGAAGACAAAAGGGAATTAAAAATTCCTTAGGCGATGGGGAGAGGAGTTGATTAGACTAGCTAATCAATGATTAGAAGACAGTTAGGTGGCTAATGAGGATTAGGAGCCAACTTGCAAAAGTTGGAGGATGTGACACATCCTAATCATGGATTAGACATGTGCACACCCCTAATGATGGGATTAGGAGGTGGATTAATATTAAGTGAAAATTATGGGGGATAAGAGATTAAGGGAATTAAATAAATGAATTATTTATTTAATTCTTTGGAGGAAAGGAATAAAGGGTAAGGTATTCAATTATTTAGCTAAATACCTTAGGGATTTAGAGGAATTTAGGGGTATTAATTAAATAATAGTAATATTACTTAACTAATGCAAATAAAGGATATTTAGACGAAAAGGGGTAAATTTGACCAAATATAAGTCGTCAAATTTACATGTCTACACTATCCACAACAGAAAAAGAGTATGTAGCAGCAACAACATGTACTCAAATTCTTTGGATGAAGAAGACACTTTAAGATACCGAGGTTGAGTACCAAGAACCTATCTCCATTCTCTGTGACAATTCAAGTGCCATCAACATCTCAAAGAATTTAATGATGCACTCTAGAACTAAGAACATATCTATTAAGTATCACTTCATTAGGGAGAAGGTTGCAAAAAATGAGGTCAACATGGAGTATGTTCCCACCAAAGATCAAGCAGTTGACATTTTGACCAAGCCTCTTCCAAAGGAGTAGTTTGAATATCTGAGGCAAAAGTTGGGAGTCATTGCTCTCACACCATCTCACTAACTTTTAGTGAGATGGCATGGACCTAGGGAGAGCTTTAATTATATTTCATTCATCCCTGGACATGAAAAGAAGAGATCATATTAGGGGGAGATTTCCCTTTGCCATTGATGTCAAAAGGGGAGAAATTTGAGCAAATGCAAATGCACAAAACAAGGGAATAATGAGCAAAGAGGAGATGTGTGTCAAAGGGGGAGTTGTGTGAATAATTAAATTAGTACATAGATTTAATGTTACAATTTGTATGAGAATTTATATTTTTTCCATCAATGACAAAGGGGGAGATTGTTGGCATAATATTGTCATTGATGTCAAAAGGTGTGGATTAGGTTCTGGAAATGTGCAGGTTGTTCATGACACAGAAGATAATATCTTGCAAGTGTTGCAAAAGTTGTTCAAAATGGTGCAATTAGGTGTTTACAATCACAACATTCAAGTAAATTTATATATTTTTGGTGACTTGTTATTGTAGGTTACAGGTCATTTAAGTCATCACTTATTTCATTGCAATCATGTGGGAATTGGCCCCTTCACCTAGTTATTATCGGTTTGACAAATATTCGGCATTTGTAGTGTTTCCTGTCACAAAGGAAATTATGTGTGTTTGTATCAGGGAGAAGGATGCATATTGATAGGAGTTACATTGAAGTCCCCTCGATGTATCGAAGTTCCTTCCATGCACATTGATTGTGTGTGTATGCTCGATGAGATGTATTGGAGAGACTTCAACATGTCGGTAAGAGTCTTTTTAGTGTCTCTTCAACACTATGATGGTGACATATGAAGAACGGTGGTGATATTTAGATGAGACAAATCTATTTCAAAGAGAGGCATTTTGGAGCCCCTTCGACACTTTGATGGGTAGTCCAACAAGTAGGTGAAGACAAAGGAGGACAGGTAGCACTAGCCCACCAGCCCACAAAGCTTTTTGCGGGCCCATGTTTTTAGCTGGTAGTATAGCGGGAAAGGGTAGAGATTAATCAATAGTGATCAGATAGTGCAAATGAGAAAGAACCTTTTCAAAGAGATGGATAGACTCTAGTGAGAATTGGTGAATGGTCCCTTCGACATGTTGACAAGGTGGGACCTGATAAAGGTGACAATGGAGCATGGTGACATGTGATGACAAATGGTGAAGAACAATTGCTCGAAAAATCAATTCGCATCCTTGTTGTGAATTATGTGGTGATGATGTGGACATGCAGGTCAAAGGAAACTTATTAGAGAGAAAGAAATATTTCAGAGTAAGTTATTTATAAGTCCCTTTGATGTAACGGTGCATGATGATCATAAAGTTGCAAGATCGATGATAGAGATTTAAGGAAGAACAATCCAATGACGGTGTTCTAAAGTTGTCAAGATGAATGGAGCATCATGGATCATGGCACTTAGATTCATAATTGATGGTCAGAATTTTAAAGTGAAGGCCTCAAATGGCTAAGTTTGTGTACTTAGTTTCTAACTAGCAACTAACCAAAAGAATGAAAGTAATTGGTCTACCTACTCCAACAACCGATTTAATTGGTGATTTGAGTTGCAGAATGGTGACACAAAGTGCTAAGTTGACAAAGATTGAGTTCAAATCAATGAACAAAAGAATACATTAAATGCATATCCGAACTTAGGGTTTATAGATCACTAATATTAGAAGATTTTCTGCAATAGAAATTAATGTGGGTATGACTCGATTTAGAGTATGTTTCCTAAAGAAGAAAGAAAGAAAACCCTAATAGAAGTATCTAGATGTGTTGGTTAGTAGTGCAGAGCTCGAGGAAGGTACTATAGGTCAGCAAAGAAAAGGAAGAAAGAGAGAGAATTGAAAAAGTGTGAGAGGTGTCTCCAAGAATTGTAGAAGAAGAGAGAGAGAGAGAGAAGGGTCTATAGAGGTAGATAGAGAACGCACTTAGCTTGAATAAGTTGAACCCAAACAAAAATCAGAGATTTTGATTTGGGTTTACATTCAGTGAGTACAAAAAATAATGTTGTATCTTGCTGCACCTTAAAAGTAAAACCCCTTGATTATGTTTTTTTCTTTTTGTTTGGCTTCCGCTCATTCAATCTACGACATTATCAAAAGGGGATGTGTTTTTAAGTAAGTTGTGGATATAGAGAACAAAGGTACAGAAGAAGAAGAAAATACAAAGAAGATAAAGAGGTGCAAAGAAAAGGAAGAGTTGCAAAGAATGCAACATACATGTATTTTTTGTTGCAAATAAGTTGCAACATATAATTGTAATCAAATTATAATATATTGCATTGTAAATATGATTGGTGGGTTCCATCAGATATCTGGGCAGGTGCTCATATTAGGCAGTGTGTGCTTCCTTGGAGTGGGTGCTCCTAAGACCAGGGGATAGGTGTCTCCTTAGGGTTGGTGCCCTTAAATCATTGTAACAAATCTTTGATTGTGAGGCTAGATTAGGATAGTAGATCCTAGTAGAATTTCTCATTGTGTTTTTTCCCAATCTTGGTTTTTCCACGTACATTTGGTGTTATGTGATAATTGTACGTGTGCCTTCGCATGTGCTTGCTTATTAAGTTTTTATCTACACATTAAGAGTTTAAATAATTAATCTATAGTAAGTACCAAAGGGTAAAAAGGTGAATATCTACTGATTCACCCCCCTCTCAGTAGATTGTTGTGTTCCAACACCTTACCCAACAAATTTTAAGGAAAAAGAGAATCAATAATAATAATAAAATGAAGTAAAAGGGAGATTAATAATTTTATGAATGTGAGCTATCACTTCTCCTTTCTAGTGAGTTGTAGCCTGAGAAAATGATTTCAACAAAGGCATTAGAGTGTGCCAGGAAAAATTAAAACTATGGTCAAGATCCTGTTAATGAGCATTTAAGATTCTAACATTGCAGACCCTCTACTAGCCATAGCCAAGATCACAATAATGAGAAAATTTAGGTTTTGACATGATGCCTTCCTTACCTCTTCCATACTAGTCACCCTTACCAAAGCCTTGCATCTTGAACAAGAGAAAAAAACAAAATAAAAGAAGGGAACAACAAAATGCAAGAGAAGTTAAACGAATTCTTCATGCTTCAAATCTCTTGGCATAAAACGCCCTAAATTTGTGCGGCTTAGGAGAAGTCTTGAACCCTGTAAAGGAAGAAATACTAATCTCTTCCTCTCCCTAGCACCACACCTGCATCCTTTCCTTGCTAAACCTAGAAACACAAAAAAACCAATTAGGGTTGTCTTGTTGAATGCATGACATTAGGGAATAAAAAATATTATAGTATATGATCATTGAGAGAAAAAAATGAAACATCCTCAATAACTTAGTATGTTAGGTGCCACTCCAATGGATCTCAATCCAGTTTGCAGCTTAGTGAATTGTTGTTTCCAAAATAAACATTTCAATACCACGCGTGTTGGGTGAGTAATGTGCCTGTCGCCACCTTGGGAAGCCCCGAATAAATTTTAATATTAAAAATAGTGCTTTACTATGATATATATATATATATATATATATATATATATATGTTTTAAGCAAAATGGGATTAGATGAGAGGATAGTGTCGATGCTCAAAAAATAAAACCAACACTAACTATAATTAACAAACATTGACATTAGTATTGTTGATGCTTTAAGACACTACCAAATAATGATGAATTTGACAAATACATTATCTTGTATCAACCCCTACCATGGATTATTATGTGCATCTCGATAACAGATTTTAATGCTAAAGTCAGCAATATTTCCAAGAGAATCGAAGTGAAATTAACAAGGAAATTAAATTGAATATCTAATGAGAGAGGATAAATAAATATCGGTGATATTAAATTTCATACTAAAGTTGGTGAATCTACATTTCATGTTTGATAGAAATATCGTGGATGAATTAGTATTAGTAGTGTTAACTTTAATATTATTGTGAATCTTTACATTTCATATTAGACATAAATATTATGGAAGAACTAATAGTCGTAATGTTAAATTTAATTAATAATGTGAATCATTATATTTCATACTCAAGAGAATATTGTGAATAAATGAATAATAGTAATGTTAGATGTAGCATAAATATCGATAAATTCACATTCCATATTTCATAAAAATATTGCAGATAGATCAACATTAGTTGTGTTAAATTTGATACCATTATTAATAAATTTCACATTTCATATTTCATAAAAAAAAAAATTAATATTATTGTGAATCTTTACATTTCATATTAAACATAAATATTGTGGAAGAATTAATAGTAGTAATGTTAAATTTAATTAATAATGTGAATTGTTATATTTCATACTCAATAGAATATTGTGAATAAATGAATAATAGTAGGGTGATCCCACAATACTGGTTTACAATTTTTGGCCAAACTAGACATTGAACTGATTTTTTCTAACTAAATCTTCACTTTTGGGCACTTATAGCAGCTAAACCGTGAGGAATTTGAAGATGATGCAAACTAGTGATTTGTGACATTTTGTCTATAGATTATAAATATATTTTTTTCAAAATTTTTGAAATCAAAAATGCACTTCTTTTTCTATCTCCTTTGAAAACTAGTTTTCAATGACCACCATTTTAACAAGTGAACATATAACGTGAACATGTTTTTCCATGAGGATAAAATTCTTTTAAAATTTAGATTTAACCATATCTATCTTTCTTTGGTTAGATAGTTTTTTTTATTGTATTTTTTCTTCCAAAAAGTTTCAAACTCAAACCAAATTAAATTTCCGATGGGCCATTATATACAACATTTTTTTTTATGTATCAAAAATTCAATTTTTGTTGGATCAAGGACTTCAATATCTAGTGCATTGATATTTAATTTTTTGATAATTTGCTATTTTTCCACGTATAGAGAACAAAGAGCGATTTTTGTGAAAAACCTACATTCAGAAATAAAAAATAAATATAATAATTAAATTAATTTTTTTTTCAAGAGTGGTTACGTTGGTCAAATTAAGCTTGGTTTAGTGATGGCCACTAGGGGTTCAAACCCTCTCACTGGGCCAAAGTGTTGGAGGCCTTGTGCCTTCTTGAGCCATTGCACTCATGGTGTTGGTTGTTTCTTGTGGTTTCTTGTACCGGTTCTGGCTACGGTCAAGCATTTCCCCTAATATTGTGCCTCAAAAAATAAAATTCTTTGTTTAAAATTATACTTTTGGAAGCTTATAATAAGGACTACCCATGCAAAAAATAAATTTAAATGAATTCATTTGATCCCCAAAGGTAAATCAAAAGTGGTTTTATCAGCATTTTGATAGGTGTAAGACTTTGTTATAGGTATGGTTTAAAACTAGTGGGGTTCTATCCAAGGGGGTTTGATCTAAGGTGGTTTGATCAAACCCTATTCAATTGGAATCCTTTAAATGGAACTTTTCAAGGCTTAAATCATTAAATTTTCTAAAAATATGTGATTTCAACAAAAATCAGGATCTCCCGAAAAATTGTAAACCAGTATTGTGGGATCACCCAATAATGTTAGATTTAGCATAAATATCGATAAATTCACATTCCATGGTTCATAAAAATATTGAAGATAAATCAACATTATTCATGCTAAATTTGATATTATTATTAATAAATTCACATTTCAACATTAGTTAGGCCAACAAGGAAGTCTTTATTATTGGGTTAGAAATGGTCCAACCTTTTTGCTTCTAAGCTTAAAGGAAAAGGCATTGCATCTGAGTCTGTGTCTTCTTCTAATGTGGAAGGTGGTTTTTCCTTGTCTATTCTGGACTCTCTTGTTGAAAAAAATATTGCTAAAATGGATTTCTCTCTGGTTGGAAATTTTTTAGGTCCTCGACCTAATATTGAGGAGGTCTGCACTTGGGTCCGTAATAAATTTACTTTAAAAGGTTAGGTGGAAGTTGCAACCATGTCTAAAGGTTTTTTCTCCTTTTCCTTCTCCTGCAATGAAGACCTGAGAGAAATGTTTGCAAAAGGTTTGTGGGCATTTGGGCATCTTACTTTGGTTCTTCATCCTTGGGAACCTGGGATAGATTTTTCCAAGTGTCTCTTTCATTATGCCCTTGTGTGGATTAAGCTACCGAACTTTCCTTTGGAATATTGGGATGAAGAATTTTTCAAGGTGGTGGCTAACTATTTTGGGAAGATTTTTCTATTGATGAGGCCACTCTTTCCAGGAAACAACTAGTTGCAACCAAGTTCTATGTCATGATTGACGAAGATGCTATGATGCATGAGTTCTTCTTCCTAAACTCTAAGGTGGGGTCATGGAAGCAACATATTAGTTTTGAAAATCTCCCTTTTTCCTGTTTCAAATGTAAGAAGGTGAGGCACTGGGCTAAGGATTGCCCTGATAAAGGAGTCCCACCTAAGACTACTAAGAAAACTAAGGTTTGGAAGATTAAGGAGCCTTAAGAGAACCAAGGTGAGTCAGATGCTAGCAATGGTATGGAGGGTGAAGTTAACATTGAAAATCCTTATGTCCCTCCTAATGAGATTGGCAAGGATCTTGAAAAATTTGTGGAGGTGGTTGTGGACCAGTCTTTAATTCAGGATGTGGATCATGTATCAAATACTTTTTTCTCCCGAAAAGGTTTGTGATGGAGCTTGTTGTTTCCTCGCCTTCCCCTTAGCTTAATGCTTCAGGGTTGGTGGTTGGTGAGGGTGCTTTGGTGGTGGCTAACACTGGGAGCAAAGATGAAGATTGTTTCACCCAGGTGAGAGATAGGAGGAAGAAGTCCTCTACTTCTCCCCCCCTCAACCTCACAAAGGTGTTACCACAAGAAGGCAGAAAGTGGATTTCGGGTTTGAGTTGAGGGGCTAGGGTAGACCTTCCCTGCAAAAAAGTAGGGAGAGGGAGTGCAAGCAGGATATTGCTAAGGGAGTTCAGAAAACCCTCTTTGATCTATGCTCTAAGAGCACTCCCTCTTCCTACATATGAAGATCATTTCATGGAACATCAGGGGTTTGAATAATATACATAAACATGACCTCCTAAAGAACTTAGTTTGGGAACATAAGCCAAACATTTTGTTGATCCAAGAGATGAAAATGCAGATTGATAAGTTGGAAGCTTTGAAGAATATTTTCTTTAAGGACTGTGATTTCCATGGGATTAGCTCAAAGGGAGCTTTGGGTGGTGTTGCCACATTTTGGAATTCTAGGCTGATTAAAGGCGTCTCGACTGCGGATGGCTTCAATCATGTGAAGACTAAGTTTATTCCCATGGATTCTTATTCTTGGGTTATCTCTAATGTGTATGCTCCTAACTTGAAGAGAACCAGGAAAAAGTTATGGGATGATCTTGGGAGTCTAAGGATGAATTTTTTGGATTTCCCCTAGCTTGTAATGGGAGATTTCAACACTCCTTTGTGTGACAATGAGAAATTGGCGGGGTCTCAAGCCAATCTAGAGAGTCGGCTTGATTTAAGAATGTTTATTGATGACAATTCTCTTATCGATGTTAACAGTAGCTAATTTTACTTGGTCCAATAGATGTGTTGGTGTGGATAATATTCAAGCTAGACTGGACAAAGCTTTAACCTCTGCTTCCTGGTTTATGGACTTTTCTTGTTCCTTGTCTTCTATTACAAGATGTGGATCTGACCACTTCCCTATATCCTTTGTTGCTAATAGGATTGGGGGTAAGAAATTATTTCCTTTCAAGTTTGAAGCCATGTTATTAAGGGATCCAAGGTTTATGGATTGTATTAAAATCTCATGGCAAGTCAACATAGATGGGTGTGCAATGTTCAGAGTTTCCAAGAAGTTGACTATTGTTAAAAGGAATCTCAAGAAATGGAATAGAGAGCGTCGTTTGGTCATATTTTTTATTCTAAAAGCTTTGTTCTTAAGAAATTAGATGATATTCAATATGCCATTCAATCTAAGGGATTGTCGAAGGACTTATAGCTGCTAGAGGATGGTCTTCTCACACAATTGCATTATATTGTGGCTGAGGAGGAATATTTCTGGAGGTAAAGGTATCGTGCTATTTGGTTGAAATTTGGTGACCATAATTCTAATTTCTTTCATCTCACTATCCTTAGGCATAAATCGTCTAATAGAATCTCCTCGATTATGGCTAATGGTTTGTTGTTAGAGGATGAGGAGGATATTAGAAGAGTGGCTACTAGTTTCTTTGAGCAGCTCTTGAAAGATGATCTGATCTAGGACCAAAGTTGTGTGGATGCCTCTCTAGAAGTTATTCCTAAAGCTATCTTGGAGAATCTGAACAAGGAGCTTACGACTATTCCTTTAGCCCTATAAGTTAAGGAAGCAATCTTCTCTTTTGAAGGTAACAAGGCCCCTAGGCCTAATGGTTTTCCTTTTCTATTTTTTTAGTTGTGTTGGGAGATTGTCTCAGAGGATGTGATTAATGCTACTAAGGATTTTTTTGGCTCTAGAAGTCTTCTCAAAGAGCTAAATGTGACTTTCATTGTTTTGATTCTCAAATCTACTGAATCCAAGAGCTTTGGTGAGTATCACCCAATCAGTCTCTATAATTCTATTTATAAAATCTTTTCAAAATTGATTGCTACTAGACTACAAAAATGCTTTTCGAGTTTGATCTCTAAGCGTCAGAGTGGTTTTGTTAAGGGTCGTTAGATTCTTGATTCTATTATTATTGTACATGAGCTTGCTCACTCCTTTAATTTTTCCAAGAAATCAGGTTTCTTTCTGAAGTTGGACCTACTTAAAGCTTATGATAGGGTGAACTGGAGATTTCTTTTGAATGTTTTGGACCATTTGGTTTCTATAAGAATTTTCTTCAATTTTTTGAACAACTTATATATTCTCCATCATTTGTTGCCTGGTGAATGGTTCTACTTCTCCATTCTTCTGGAGTTCACATGGGTTAAGGGAGGGAGATCCTATCTCACTGCTTCTCTTCATTTTGATGGTGGAGGCTCTTGGTAGAAACATCGAGAAGGTGTTTCGTGTTGGTGATCTGAGGGGTCTTTCTCCTTCTTCTAGATGTGTTCTGATTATCCATCAATAGTTTGTGGATGCCATTATTATGATGGGTGAATCCTTGGTTAGGGAAGTTAGAGATGTTAAGAGGTTGTTGGTTGACTATGAGAAGGATTTTGGTTAGAGGATCAATCTTCCTAAGAGTCAAATTTTATAGCTTAACACTCTTGAAGCTTTGCAGCTTAAGCTTGCTAGAATCTTGTCTTGCAATAGAGGTGAGCTCATGTCTCCCTATCTGGGGCTCCCCTTGTGTATCTCCAAGATCCTAGATTCCTTCTGGTTGGGTCTATTAGATAAATTTAGTAAGAAGTTGGTGGGTTGGAAAGGTGTCCTTCTCAAGCAAGCGGGCAAGATTCAACTTATTTCATCCACTCTCCAAAATTTTCTTTTGTATGTTATGAGTCTTTTCAGAATTTCTAACAAGTTTGAAGAAAAAATGGAACAAATAATGAGAAGGTTTCTTTGGTTGGGTGTTGAGACCAAAGCCAAAATTCCTCTTGTGGCTTGGGATTTGGTGTGTAGACCAAAGAAGTGGGGGGGTCTTGGTATCAAAAATTTAAAAGCTTTCAATAAGGCTCTTCTGTCAAAAAATGTTTGGAGGCTCCTAAATGGGGATGATGGGTTGGCCTATTTTGCTAGTAATAAGTATCTGTATGGCTTGGAGAGATCTTGGAACCTATTGACTTCAGATGAAATTCCCTCTGGTTCATGTTTTTGGAGGAATATAATTCTTTGCAGGGATTTGATTGCTAAGGGCGTTAAATGGCTGATGGGCGATGGTTCAAATATTCTTTTTTGGGAAGATGTTTGGTATGATGTTAGTCCTTTAATTAGTCTTCCTTCCCCCCCCCCCTTTGTCCCCTTGTGAAAACACCTTTTTGGGACTAAGGTGGCTAATTACTTTGAAGATGGGGAGTGGAAAAATTTCCAAGATTGGGATCCATCTTTGAAGGTGTTGAAGGACTTCTTGTTCAAGATTCAGATTCCCTCTTTTCCTAGACTAGATAGAGCCATTTGGGCCTCCTGTGCTAGTGGAAATTTTACGTGGCCTCTACTCTCATGAGCTCATTGGAAGTGCTTGCTTCTCTTCCTTTCCAGGTGATGTTGTGGAATAAGAAGTTGATTCCTAAAGTGAATGTCTTCTTTTGGATGCTTATGCAAGGTAAAGTTTTAATGCAGGATAACCTTTGCAAGAGAGGGTTTGCGATTCCTAATAAATTTTCTCTTTGTGAAGCTGATGGTGAGAGTACTTTTCATATTCTTCTTAGGTGTGATTATTCTTTTTCTCTTTGGAGTAAATTTCTTAGTTTTTGGAATATTGCTTGGGTTTTTCTGGACTCTCTTGATAAGTTCTTTGATTAGTGAATTTTCCCTTCCTCCTCTCCTATTCTTCATTGGATGTGGGACCTTATGGCCCTGCATATTACTTTGGGTTTATGGAAAGAATGAAATAATAGGATTTTTCATGATTCTAAGCTTAAGGTTAACAGTCTTTTCGCCAAGATCCGATGGGTGATTATGGAAAATTTTGCGCTAATAAACTCTAATTCTGCTTGATGTGTCCCTTCTACTTGCCTTTCTGGTTATGATCTCCTGGTGACTTCTAACTAGAAGATTACTTCAATTCCTATTTTGAATCCTAAATCTAGCTCAATTGATAAAATGGTTACTAAGTGGTAGCCTCCTACCGTTGGATCGGTTAAAGTTAATTTTGATGGGGCAGTGAAGGGGAATCCTAGGCCTGTAGGATGGGGGGATGTTAAGAAATGATGTTGGAAGACTCTTAGGTGAGGTGGAACTCCCATTGGGAATCTAGACCAATCACTGCACAAAGGTGAAGGTTGCATTCATAAGTGTCAAGTATGCAATCAGTAAAGGTTACTCCAAATTATGGGTTGAAGGAGATTCTTAAAACATAATTAAATATCTATGTGGCACTCATCCTCCAAGTTGGAATGTTGATCAGCTCACTAAAGATACTATAATCATGATGTGATCTTGTGAAGAGACCCGCATCTCTCACGTCTACTGAGAAGGAAACTCATTGGTAGATTTTTTTGCCAATGAGGTTGTTAGTTTAAATGATTTTCATGTGTGGGCGAAGGGATCGATCCTTCTTGAGAAAGCTAGGAGTTTATTGAGGAATAATGGCATGGGTTGAGATGATGCGGAATTTATGTTCTAGTACCTTCTTCCATTTCGCACGCTTTGTGGGTGTCTTCTTGCTTTTTGGATTTCAGTTGAGTTTTTTTTGCAAGGGTTTGCTTGTTCTAGTGTTGTTCGACAATGGATGGTGATAGAAGTAAAATCGAGCCACATTCCTATGGGGGAATTAGGAAAAAGAAGAAGCTTTGGAATAAACTACATCATGGTAATTTCACTCCATTCTTAGAAAGGATACACAGGCATGACCCCAATGCCTCAGTGTAGTTTGTGTAATTCTAGCATAACCACGGGCTCAAGATAAAAGGCCTGGAAGTGGACGTGAATGAGGAATTGGCTACTACTATTACTGGGATGTTGACAATTGGCCGCAAGTTCTTTAAGGACAAAAAGAGTAAGGAGGAGGCAATGGCCCAATTCTTTAAAGATGATGAGTGGAAGAAATTAGTTAAATTGCGGGCTATGAGAGAAAATCCCTCAAGAAAATTTGGGTGAGTTTTGTTGAGGTGCTTATGTGCTATGTGACTCTGGAGGGAAGGTTTACTACTATTCTTGGCCACCACTTCACTCTCCTCAACCATTTTAGACATGGTTTGTTCATTTCTTTCCTATTTTTCTTGTTATCATCTTTGGGGGTCTCTTTCTACACTCATTTGAAGAATAGGAGGCATCCCATCCTCCATGAAGGTCTTATCTTATTAATTATGGAGCATGTTAAGTCTCTTCTCCCTACTCCTGTCATTAAGGGTAAGGAGAAGACTTTGACTGATGTTTCTGGGTCATTGGGCTTAGATTCCACTTCGGATGAGGAGGATGTGTCTCTGACCGTTGTTACTACGTATTTGAAGAAGAGGAAGTTGGGTGGTTCTAAGAGTGACAGGGAAGCTAAGCAACTTGTCCTTTCAGAAAGCGAGGACATGGAAGTGGGCTTGGATGATTCCCCTCCCAAGACTGTGGAGAAGGTTTTTGGTCAAGATGTTGTTGGTGGTGGCCTTGAGGTGGGGTCACAGGATAATTTTCTTGGTTTGGATGACAAGCCACGAAGGTCATTGAAGTGTATTTCCAACCTAAAGAACAAAACCTTAGATGTGTTGGCTAAGGACCCCATTGTATTTGGTGATGAAAAGGATTTTGGCTTTAAGACGGTGGCCATTGAGGACTCCCTAGTGCAGGACTTACCCAATGTAGTGTAGGAAAAGGAGATTAGGGGTATTAATGAGGTGGATGCAAAGAAGAAAAAAGATAAACAAGATCCTTTAAGGGTAAATCCTCTCTTCGAGGAATTTTCTTACCTTGATGATGAATCTACCTCCATGTTTGATTTGATGGAAATGGCTAGGGTGGGGGCTACTAGAACTTTTAAGTTAGCTAAGTGGACTCTTCAAGAGTTCAATAAGATTAATATTAAAATTAGAGGTCTGAAGGAAAATCTGAAGAATGTTCTGAAGGGTTCAATGTCAAAGATTCTTATTGACATAATTATGGACCTTGAAGGCTCCTACCATGATTTCAAATCTCTATGTGAAGATAGGTTGGCTACTCTAGAAGCCAAGATTCTAGGAATGAATGTGGATATCAAAAATATTTTGCAAGAATTTCATATCTTTGTGAAGAATAGTGCAGACTCCTTGGAAGTCCTTTTCAGAAAGATAAGTGAGCTCAGG
>VDFB02179094.1:0-21416 GCA_007258455.2 Sequoia sempervirens
AATTGAGGATTGGTGAGTTGTGACATTGCATTTTGTTTATTCATCTTTCCTTTCATGCATTGTTTCATTTTAAGGTTTAATTACCAAAACATGGTTTGACCAAGGAAAACACCTATTCCCTAACAATTGACATTTTCTCCTCTTTGATGTGTGATTGTAGGTTTTAGGTTGAAGATCAATTGGAGAGAAAAAAAATACAAATTTTTCAAAGTTGCAAAGTTTTCAAAGTTGCCACCTTTCTTTCAAAATCACCGAAACTAAGCTACATAATTTCTTTCTAGGTTTTTGACAGTCTCTGACTAGGATCTGGTAGTGTAGAAATTGAAGAACAAAACATAGAAAGCATTTTTTCAGAACCTAGCTAGGAGCCATTCGCCATTGGGAGAATGAGTCCTTAGTGAGGCCCAAAAAAGCACTTTTTGCAAAAGGTACACATGATTTATCCCTTCCAAAATCTCCCTAAAGTTTGTAAGTTCCATCAATATTATGATTTAGCTTCTAAATGCACTTTATAACTTGTAATTTGGAGTTTATTTGCTATGTTAAATATTTCTCCCACAAAGTGCAATTTAGTTCATACCCCATTCCTAGAAAAAAGATAAAATTGAAGATTTACATCTTGGGTTGACTCTTTAAAGGGTTGTTGGTCAATGTTTGATGTGGATCCCATTTCCTTGAATGAAAATAGATGAATAGGACCCCTTTTCCATCTTTGGATCCACTTTTCCATTTTTTTGGGGAGATATCCCTCTATCCTATTTTTCTATGTTTCAACATGATTCTCATCATGGGTCTAGAAAAAAAAATCCTTTAGATTCCAAATTCCTTTCTTGAGAAATCTAAGGGCTTTGAGCAAAGGTAACTTGGCAAGAGAGTTCCCCAGATTAGTTAACATAAGAGACCACAAATATTATATTGGTTAAAAGATAATCCTCCCTGGAATCTAGGGCCACTCCAACATAACTTTGGTTTAATGGTTTCTCAGGTATGCCAAATGCTTTTGGCAACAAAAGTGCTCACAATTTTAACAATATATTTCATTAGAAGATGGATGTGCAAAACAATCCCTTTTCAGGAAGGTCTATGTGTGGGATATCCCAATGAAATGCAATGTCTAAGCAGAATCCTCTAGGGTTCATTTCTATTAAGGGCTCGTATAATTCATTTGGCGCAAAGAGAAATCCCTTAACTTACATGGCCAATAGACCAAGGCCACCAATATATCTAGGAAGGCAACATAATTCCCAAGCAACTTGATGGAATCTTTTGTGTGTTTTGGAAGAGGCCCAAAGAAAAACCCTAAGCACCTTATCTAACTTTGTGTAAGATGCTTTAGAAAGGGCCTAATATGAGGAGTAATAAATGTGATTGGAAACCAAAATTTTAGAGCACAACTAGAATTTTCTAGCAAGAGAAAGTTGCTTGGTGATCCAAAAAGACAACTTTTACTTGATTCTATTGATAAATTCTTTCTATTAGTCCATTGGAGAAGCTTGAAAGGAAAAGGGAATGCCAAGGAATCTAAAAAATCCCCTTGAATGATCCACTTCCATCCAAATTATTGCATCTAGGGAAGTTTGGGGAGAATAGACTATTAATAACATTGAGTTTTGTGCCACTAAATAACAGACCTAGAAGCCCAACAAAAGATTTCCATGTGAGTGTTCATACAAGAAATGTAGTTTAAAAATATAGTTTAATTTTCATCTTTTGAAATAATTAATTTTTAGTTCAATTGATATGTTATTAATAAAAATAGGTTAGAATTTTGAACTTTGCCTTGATAATTGTATTGTTGACTGGAAAATAAAAAATTTAGAATATTTTGATATCTTTTATTCATTCATTAGATGGTGATTAATTAGTGAAATTTAGAGTAACCTATAAAATAATTATTTCTTTTTTTTGTTTAGTTGATTGTTATCATAAGAAATTAGATTTATTTTTTAACATAAAAATTGTTTAAGAATATTGAGATGGAACACAAAAAAATTGAAATGATTCAATGTTTTTGTTCATTAATTTTAAGTGTTCATGAAATAAATATAATTTAAAAAACCTAGTATGCTTTTTAACCTACAAAACATGTATTGTTTTAAATTTTTCATATAGTTTTGAAAAGGAAAAATAGGTTTTACAGGAAAAATTTTACAGGGACCTGAAACCACAAAGTTTAAACAACAAGAGATAAACAGAGAAGTACAAACAACCGGACAACTGTCCCAAAAAGGAAACGACAGCAACAAAAGACAACAGGGCCCTAAAAAAGGACCGCCCAAAAAACCAGCAAACAAAACAACACATTACTCCAAGGTGTTTAGTAAATCCTCGGCTTCCTTTTCAACATTCTGCATGTCCTGTAACCCCTGCTTGAGAATTTGGACCATATGAGATGAAGTCGGGGTCTTCCTCTTGATGTTAGCCCTGGTACGAGTCGAAATCCCTTCACCAGCCGATCTGCTGCCTCCCCTGTCCGCATCCAAATCCACAACCAGCGAACCCTTTTGGTTTTTTTCAAGCTTTTCCACCATCGCATTGATGATGATGGTGTTATGCCTAGCAATTTTGTGATTGTTAGCAACAATAGCCCTCATGTTTTGTTCAATCTTGGACATGCTACACTCGATGCTAGCCAATCTATCCTCCTGTAATTGCTATCTTTTCCTCGGTAATGGAGTTTCCTGTTCATCATTATCTCTACTATTCCAACTGATTTTCTACTCCAAATCCATGACCTTGTTGCTAAGATCAGTAAAATGACCTTTAAAATTACAAACTTCTTTCTAGGTCCATTTGAGAATGGTAAAGAGGCCATCCATACTTTTTTTCGCTATACTAACCAAATCCTTAGGCTTAATCTTATTCAGGGCAGAATTAATTTCATCTTGAATAGGGGACTCAAAATGATCATGCCCAAAATTACTAGAAGTAGGGGCACTAGGGGCCGACTCCTTACTGATCATGGGCTTTTCAGAGAGGATTTTCATTGAATTCCCTGAATACGAAACAAGTTTCATAATAGGGTTACCTTTTTTTTTTCCTTTTTTCAACTTAGTTAAAAAATATTTAAGAATATTTAGATGGAAAACAATATGAGTATAATCCTTGTGGTTTTAAACCTACAAAGTTTTTTTTTTTGTACTCAATCATTTATCAACAAAAAATAAAGTTGGGCTCATCAAGTTAGTCAACAATTATGTATGAATCTTGAGATGACAAAGAAAAAAAATGAAAGCCTTTAATATTTTTTTTATTGATTAGGTGGTGGTTGATAACAAAAATAGAGTATAAAAATATAGTGTATTTTTCAATTGACAAAATAAGTATTATATTAATATTTTTGTTTAGTTGACCACTTATCACCAAAAAATACATTATGTTTATCAAATTAGTCAACAATTATTTAGTATTTATCAATATAAACTCTATAAAATTTAAATAAATTAGTTAATGAATATTGTATTTTTCAACTTATATTTCTTATATGTCAAAGCTAACTTTAAGAGTTCGAATCCTTAAATTCTTTTTTTGTTTGACTAGTTGATTCCTTATGAAAGAAATACCAATTGACAAGGATAGTGTTTTTATCTTACTGAAGATTTGTGTAGTTCATTGTTCAAGTTAGAAGAACATAGGTTGGAAAACGTGATGTTGTATTGAACATGAAATAATTTGTTCTCTTTCCAAGATTATGATTTTTATATTATATTGAAAGGCAACACAATTGAGGATTGTTTATATTGTGTCATCTAGAGTAGGGTGTGTAAATTTTTAGGTATTATTTTTCCTATTCATTTTATTTATATTTGTATGTATTTATTGATTATTAATAAAAAAGTGCAGGTTACACTACATATTTTTAAAACATTAAGATTATAAAAGACCATGCATTAGTCTAACTTAAACAATTTATGTGAAAATTTGTAGAAAATATGGGGTAAAAAGATAATACATTTAAACTAATTATTTTCAAAGATTTTTCACTTCTAAAATACCTAAGATGTTGTCTACCCCACTTGTACTTATGACCGTCTATCGAAAAAATAAAATAATCTTATTAAACACCCACTCTTTACTTCAAAAACACTTTCAAATTCTTGTTCAGCTCTTTAATTCACATGTGAGGGATTTTTTTTGGGTTGTAAATGGTAGCAAAAATAGATGATTTTATTTCCAAGAAACCCATGATCATGTTGTCAATGTTCATTAATATAAATGGAATCAAGGCGGAAAGTCATAAATGTATCAAATAGTCATTGATAATGCAAGAAAAATGTGCAAAATAGCTATATCTAATAGCAAGCAACAACATCCATTGACTTGTTATTTGATATATCCTCCACCATTCATCATTTTCTCAATGTTTGATTCTTCAAGTGAATAACAAGCAGAAAAGACTCTCTTAATTAACATGACATATTTCATGAAAATACTGAATATAACTTGAAAAATTATAAGAAAATATTGACTAACTTTCGAAATTATAACAATATACTAACTATAAGCTAGACACTAATATATCAATACATTAATATATCCATACACTTGAGACATGTAAAGAAGATAGTAGTATATCTAATGAAGATTAACCTTTGCACCACTAAAATGAGGGCATCGTGCTTTTGCCCGCTCGCTATTGAGCCTTATTTCCATATCTTTCGAGTGGGAGCACAATAGCTTCCACCATATCAAATTCCGAGCTGAAAACAAGAACAGATTGGATGCTTAATTGGATGCTCATATACAACACAACAAGCAACTTCCACACCGTGAAATTTCTATGCGCACTCGAAGAGATTTAGAAAGCCGATTTCCAGTCCTGGAATTGGGGAAGGCAACACAAATTGGAAGACATCTTAGACGCTGGTTTGGCGGATCAAATTTGGATAAATCAAAATTTTAAAGTACAGTCGAACTCTTAAAATCCAAGGCTAAAAATGTAAAAGATTCTATTTCTATCAAAAACAAGAAACAAACTCGGTCTTAGGTTTTGTGTAATGCGTGTAGATTCAAGTACGGCCCCCTAAAGAGATGGAAAGATAAATGCACTTCTTAAAAAGTCTAAACTCCTAATGGATAATATGATAATTAGGGCAAAGGAAATTAATTGTACGTTAAAAGCTTTGCGGTAAATTCTAAAGCAAAGCAACACTCAAGCCTCTTCCCAAAGATGTCATAACGGTCATTGACGGTTATTAAATGGAAGCCGAAATGCAGTGAGATGGACGACGCGTACTTTTTTTGTCCTTTGCTCGATTGCCTGGCCCGCACGCCTCTAATTTCAAAATTATCTGTCATTCCGTTCAGTTTAGTGTTTATTTTAATGGTTATGATCTGAATAGAAATGTTGTAAGCATGTCTAAAGACATTCTTCAATGGAAGCAGGGTAAGGTTGTGCGTACATAATACATATAATAAATAGTAGGAGTTTTAATGAATTTTATTATAGATATTTGATTCTTTTCATAATCCACATGATAGGAAAATCAATTGATTAAAATACTAAAAGAATGTTATTAATTATTTGACAAGTTTTAATTTACATGTATAAGGCTTCATTAGTCATCATAAATTAAATTTTATTTAATTAAATTTTTTTTTTTTTTTTTTTTTTGATTGGTAATATGGAAATTTTTCTAGTCTTAGCAAATGACCATCATCTTTCATTCTCAAGTACTACAAAGCAGCTTGAGTAGTCCAAACACACGAGCTAATACTTCAACCTTAGTGGTTCAACAAAGTCACAATTTTTGCAAACACAAGAGTTGAATTTTGGTACAATAATAATATTACAATTTAATGATCACAATATGTCATCAAAATTTTAATATTAATGATGAGAATAAAATAAAAATCATCCAAACAACGAATATGTGTAAATGAAATAGCTATATAATAAATAAAATAGTTATAAAGTAGAATAAAATAACTCTTTAAGTAAATAAAATAGCTATTAGATAAATGTATTTAAGAAAGAAAATAAAATAATATATAGTATTATGATTTTTTATTTAAAATAATAAAAAAATATAAAAAATTATATTGAAAAATCTCTTTAACATTTTTGAAATAAATATATTTAAAATATTTATACTAATTTATAATTATATATTTAATTTTTTTTATTAAATTAATCTAAAATTAATTGAGAGAAAATGTATTTACCTTTACAACAGATTCTACGATGATAAAAAATGGTCTTGTTCATATCTGTGCCGTATCCCAAGTAATCAACATTTTTTTTTAAAGAAAGAAAAGAAAGATTCCCATTCATTTAAAAAAAAAAAAAGATTCCCATGCATTTTTTTAAAAAAAATTATTTGGTTGCTTGTATCCCATCTCACAGGTCAAAGACCATGCAACGAACAAACATTCACCGCTCTTACTAATCGTCCATATCTCAAGTAACTTTATTTCCTTACAACAGATTCTACAAAGAAAAAGATATGCCCGCTCATGTTCGACAATCTATACCTACTTCCCCGTAAACGCCACTGTTTTCCTTTTAAGTACCATGAAAATATGCTCGTCAGGACGGGGGGGCTTGACCGACACACTCTAAGCGCTGACCTAGGTGGGCGGGCCCACATCCCCGTCAAATCAGACCGCCCTTTCCGTTTTCATAGTAGCGTCCCGTTTCCGTTTGCCTTCACCGTTTAAAACAATTTTATTTAACTGCAGAGCCAGCCACTGTCTAGAAGCGAGCATGCCTTCCAATGTCTACCACTCCGAAGCAAGCAGATCAGATTTTTTTACAAAACTCGTTGCTATCCTCAATGTTCTGTTGTCGGAAAGGGTAAGTACATAGTTTGATGCAGGGTTTTTAATCCCACATTAGTCCAGTGAAAAATACAAGGGGTAAGGAGGGTATAAGTAGAGGCTTCAGAGAGATAATCTATAACATTTGATATAAAAATAATTATTATAAATAAAATTTTCAATTATGATATCATCTTGAATGGATATATAAGTGTAAAACTTAAATTTGAAAATATTTTTTATTATATTTGTCGGATTTATTCATTTTATGTTTAATTATATTTAATGAAATTATTTTAGTTTATTTATTTAAAAATATTTTTTTATTATGTTTTTATATAAGAATTAGTTTGTTTATTTAAGAAATATTTTTTTTTATTTTAAAAATTATTTTATTTTATTCAAATATAACACATTCTCTATAAACATAAATGTGAATTACTTCAAAGAAATAATCAATTTTATTTTAATGGTGAGATCAATTATAATAAAAAATGTTGAGATTGATTTGAAAACTTCACAAATAATATTTGGATATGGACTACATAAACATGTTTCATTGAAAATGTTTATATTTATCAATAAAATTACCCTACAATGAAGGTTTCTTGAAAGCTTGAAGGTCCTAGTTGTGATAGATGTCAACAAGAGAAAAATGGACACTAATTTTCAATGCTAAATAACATGGATCCTAGTCCACAACTATCTGAACATAAAGAATTAACACAAGTTGAAAAAATATTGCTAGCATGTTTCATCCCAATATTTTAAAGTCATACATGCAACTAGAGAGCAATATAAATATAAAGGTCATATGATAGTTTCATGAGAAGTAAAACAAAAAAAAAAACAAATGTTTTTCAATATCAAATAAAAGATTCTTATTATTATTGTTGAAAAATGGGTTGGTATCAAATAAATTATAATTTCACAATCAATAGAGGGAGAGTATAAAAAGCATTTAAATATTAAAAAAGATCATGAAAATTATTTTAGAGATATTGAAATTAATGAAAATGTTTTTAATTGTCTTACATCCAATTCAAATGAAAATACTTTTGACCAATTGAACTTTCCCATGTATGGATTTTGGTTCTAATGCAAATGCATATATATTTGTGGGTCAAAAAATAGAGATGAACTAAGGAAAAATTGTTGATCGCATGATATCAACAGCCTCCTAACAATCAAATGCATCAAAAGACATAGAACCAATTCATGCTTGTTTAAGTAACCCTAATGTAGATTTAGGATCAATAATTGATTGACCAAGTATTGAAACATCTCCAATGAATGATTCTCATATGGGTTACTTGATATGGCTTTCCCAACACTATTTCCAAATAGATGATATCATTGGTTAGGACTACCATTGAGGATAGTCCATCTACATGAATTTTTGAAACATATTAGGCTATCGATGTGGTCCTATCTATTAGAATATTCCATCTATATATTAGGCCAATTGAATGTGATGTAATTAATATGGTCTAACATGTATATTGGTAGGGAAATCCTTACCAAATCCAAGGGACTAGATATGCATGAAAAATATGCATAAAATAAAAGAGAGGATAATTGTAAAAATATCAATGATGAATGGAGGGAAACTTCTTTCCCTACATAAGTAAATGCTAAGATAACACATATAGCTCAATCTACTTGACTCCTACATTTTGTTAGCATAAAAAGTTTTTTTGTGTATTACTATTCTTTGTGGACATATTCCATTTGACCTTAAAGTTAATGTATTTGTGAAAATTCCATGGGCTATTATCTACAATGTAATATGGCAATGATTCCTTTTATTTTCTATATTGTAATTATGACCATGGAATATGTGTTTTTCCTCAAACTCTCAAACTAGTTATGCCATATGTTCTAGTAAAATTGACAATGAAATAAGTTGTTAATCTTATGTTCATAGGGAAAGTTTAAATTTGATAATGTTTATTCTTGTAGATTAAAAAAAATTCATATCTTTTGTTCCTTTTTTTCTTCTCTCTTCCTTCCCTCTTTTTCCCTTAGTCTTTTGGATTTTCCTTATAGGTTGGATAGTGTAGGATTATATATGTTTCTCCCTAAAAGTGAGATTCATAAATGAGTTTAACTAGCTACACTTGGAATGTGACCATTCCCCTTGTTATAACATCTCATTTTCCACAAAAAAAAAATCTCACTTGCCACTATGATTCTTGTAAAGCCAAGAATTGGTAGCTATAAAACAATGTCAAGATTTAAAATGAAAACCCTTTCAACAGAGGAAAACAGTCCCTAATTCTCAAATTATACTATTATATCACTTTGAAATAAAAAAATAGGCACTAGGAGGGAATGTTTAATATTTTTGAGTGAAGAAGTGCTTAAGTATATAGTTGATTGCACAATTTAACTAGTTAAGCTAGGGGAAACTTCATCTTAATGGACAATCTATTTAATTTTCAAGGAGAGTACCCTAGAATTAATTAAGGTTATATAAAATGGAATCTTAACTTTTAACTTAAAAAAAATAGTTAAAGGGGCATTAGGGCCAAAAATAAAAATGCATACATTTTGTGTAGTCATAAAATTTTAAAGTTTGAAAATTTTGTTGATTGTTTCTTTTAAAAGTTATTCACATTCACCTCCAAGAAAATTTAATGGATATCCAACATACAAAAGAGTATTTGAGTAAATTTATAACAATTCAACATGGTAATTCATCACTCCCAATAATTAATATGCTAATTTTAGTTCCTATAGGGATTTTGACATTTTTGGAAACAATTTGAGAGGGAAAAGAATATAGAAGAAAGTAAAGGTGCACATAAAATATAAAATAATACAAAGGTAGGTGCATAGTTGAGAGATTAGGAATTCAATAAGTAATATAGACACCTAAGATAAGATAATCACAACAAAAATGAATGAGAAAAAGAAGGCCACATGACATAGGAGACAATGTTAAGACATGGATAAAAAAACAAAATAATAAAATAATGACACATGGAAATAAAGGAAGAGATCATAAAAGGGGAATTTAGTCTCCATCCAATGATGGATTCAACATAAGATATTGCATATTACCAATTATTGCATAGGAGAAAAATAATTAGCAAGAAGAGGATACTTCATATAATAGGCTTTCATTCTCTTCAATCTTACCTTTATATTTTCTATTTATTTTTATTTTTTATCATGCTTAGAAGTATGGTAGGACTTACTTCAAGATGATTAATTGGCTATCATTGATGGAATTCAAGCACACTAAAAATAATGTGTCACAAACATGCCAAACAAGGCATGTGAATACAAAATATGGTGTGTTAGTGGACTAGTGAACTAATGTAATATTTAAAGAATTGTCTTTTGAATATATATTTTAAATTAGATTTATATTTTGTGATTGATTGGGTAGTAGATATATTCAAATGTCATAGGAAATTTCCATAAATACATGTTTATAGTTGATGAAGGGTCCTCCCCTTAGCTACAGAATCTCACTACATACACACAAAAAGATCAACCAGATGCAAGAAGAGAAAAAATATTTCCTCTATTACTATAATGAAATTACATATTATGTGCCATCCTATGGGCTACTTATTACATGCATCTACTGACAGGCAGATTTGATTTTCCCTCTATTCTATACTATAGGCTATTCTCCCACTTCCCTTCGACATTGTCATCTACTTGCACCCCTTCATAGTTTATATCTCTCTCAAGTTCTCTAGGTCAGCCTTGTTCTTTCCCACTCTTCATGTCGTAGTTTTCTTGATCATCCAATCAACACCAGGCCATTACATTGTTCTTAGTAGCTTCATCAAACCGTCCAATGGGAATGAATTTCACAACAATGATTTGGAATTCATTTGTTCTTGGTTTGCCAAGTGTCATCCTATCATTCGCCATCCATTGCGTTGCCCATCATTGTTCATCACCTCCATCGAAATGTCACCAAGACTCTGTGGGATCTCACACTAAATCAGACATGTCACATTGACATCGCCACCGCCATCTCATCGATCGTCACCCATCATAATTTGTAACAAGGATGTGAATTACCTATCACTTTTTTCCAACCATCATTACGTTCCATCCCTGTCTATCCCACCATTCATTCCATCCCTTGCCTAGTCAAAGAGACATTGGGAAATCTCCCACTGAAAACCTCATGTTACACTGATGCAAACATCAACATAGCATACAACCAATGGATGTCGATGAGACATAGAATGTCAGAGAGACATTCAAGATTGTCTCAATGACAAGCCGACTCTCGCCAATAAAGCTCCACCATTCCCAGACCACTACCACCCCACATGGAATGTCGAAGAGAAATTAAGGAATGTCTTGTTGAATGGGCCATGTCTCGTTGATAACACAACTTGTTCACACTTCACCATCGACTCACTAGGTCATCGTTGGGACATCAAATGTCCACATCATTGCCATGTCATTGCTCTGCCATCAACACCTTCTTATCATTGTCTCACCAAAACATTACTCTCCTGTCGATGTAACTTGATTCTACCAATACCATTGCTTTGTTGTTGGGATCTAAAATATGATCCTGCTAATATACTCTTGTCCTACCAATAGGATCATGCTAATTGCTTTACAAGTCTAGGCTCATCCCTTATTTGACCAATCAACACATAAAATGATGTAGGTTTGTTCTTGCCCTAGATGCTCCTACATTAGACTCCCCAGGTGATTAAAATCATGTGCTCCTGCACATGGTGTCCATAATGCCATCTTCCAATTCCACCTTCTTTTTCCTCCTCTTCCAGCATCTTGTTAGAACATTCTGCACTTCATTCTTTTCTCCTCACATGGACTCATGTCCACCATAGTCCAACCTCCGGACCAAGTACTCTTCACTCTTATCCTCTCTTTAATGGGTTCAAACCCATGTCTAACTAACCACCTCCACCAAAAACAACCTGCAACATCCTCTACCATCTCTACCAACAAATATACAACATCTGAAACTGAAACTATACTCTCCTTCCTTTTCTCAATGACATGTGAATTTAATGTCAATTTCTCATCACAAAGTACAATGTTATTTACCTTATCTTTTTTGTTGGTTGCAACATCACTCTTCGTTGTGACATCTCTTGTATCATAATAAACTACAAATTTTTGTTCTTCACACATCGTTGCAACTACAAGCTTTTTTATCCACTCGTCTTCTATCACTAATGTTTTCAACAACAAATCATCTCCATCTCTTTTATTTACTGCAACATCTTCACACTCCATCGTTGCAACCTCAAATTCCACAACTACATATTCATTGTTCTAAGTTTTGGCAAACTCTTCTACATTCTTCTCTTCACTTCTTACTTATTTCACTTCATCAATCACTACTGCAATCACTTCTTCATTTTCTTTCACCTTCATTTCTCTTATCTCTTGATCCTTTTACACAAGGACCTCATCTTCCTTTTCTTTAGTCTACATACCTACTGCAACCATTTCATTCTTCTCTTCATCCTTCAAAGGATTCTTAGCCACTTCTTTCTACCTGCCGCAATGTTGATGTTGCTTTCCTCTTTCCTACACTCATTAGAACACACGGATGCAATTTCCTTAACCACTATCTCTAGTTTATCTTGCCATGGATTCAACACATATTCTTCCCCATCCTTGATTATGCTATATGTGTTATCATTGTTGTTATGCATAGCTTCTCTATCCCAAATCCAAGGTTGACCCAACAAAACATGACAAATTTCCATGGGTACTACATCACATACAATTTCATTTTTATATCTTCCAATGTGAAAATTCATAATGCTTTGTTTGCTTGCCCGAATTTGATGACCTCCATGCAACCAAGAGATGTAGTATGGCTTAAGGTGCTTCATTCTCTTCAAGTTCAACTTCTCAACCATCTCCAATGCAACCAAATTATCTCTCTTATTACTGTCCACTAGTACTTTGCAACATTTCCTACCAGACTTGCATATAGTCTGAAACACATTGCTCCTTCAAACAAGTTCTTGCTTCACTTCCTATGGCTTCAAATATTCCTTCTTCATCCACAAAGTGTCTCCATAACTCCAAGACATTTTGGACAAAAAAATATTACACACTCTCTATCTGTAGCCACCAGCAAATTAGAATCAACACTCACTACCTCTATAGGCCCCCCCTACAACAAACTCTCACTGCTATCATCTACCCAACAAGATTCTCGAAGATGCACCCTCACAATCTCGATGAGCCCAAAATGTGCTCATAGTTTTGGATATTATGATGAACTTTTTAATGCCTTTACTTTTTGTTATTTGTGGTTGTTTTAAAAACTCTTTGAAACCTTTATGGGGATATCCTATAGCAAAACACTCATGTTCACGCAGCTTATTGTGTTGTCTTAACTTCACATTTATTACCCGTTGACTCCCTAAATAGGCCGGTATATAGCATGTAGTTTTGAATGATGAAATAGGTTAAATATGTGATTAATGAATGGATATTGTGTATGTGCCATGCACCTTTCTTTACATCATTACCTTGTGGTTCACAGGTTGTTGAAGAAAGTATGATCGAGTCAAGCGCAACCGATCTCGGCCTTGCAATAAAGTCTATTTCCTGCATGACTTCGAGGAAGCTCTGGCAAAGACTCTTTGACCGAAACCGTTGGGAAAGATTTTTAATGACAGTCAATCTGGAAAGAGTGGAGCGCTAGATTCTCTCTAGATCGGGTTGAATAGATGAATTCATTTATGAAGTTTGTTCCTTGATTCTGGGATACACTTTATTTCCACGTCTTTCTTTGATAGAGTTAGTTAGTTAGTTGTTCTACTGATTTTAAATAAGGTACTCCTCCTGTGCAAGTGAGGAAGGAGATGATAGTTAATAATAAGATAGAAGCATAGTGATAGAGATATAGCAGATATCATGTAAGAATGAAAAGCAGAATCTGTATGACAAGAGACAGAGTTTGTTGTTAGTTTCCATATCAACAAAGCAATGTATACCATTCTATTTTCATGAATAAAGTTTGATGAAGTTCTGAGTTCAGCACTTGTGTAATCAGTAGATGCTTGCTAAGGGGGCCCACTTAGTAAGTATCTGTAGCTAGATAGTTAGCTATTCTTTTTTGTTGATCATCAGTTACCTTTCATCTTTGAAGTTTCCATACAAACTCAGTCTTGTATTGCTCCTGCAGCATCGGGAATCCATCCCTATGCCTGTTCCTGCAGCATAAGGCTAGTTCATAGTTTGTGTTTCAGTCGTAGCTATTATGGTTTCTGTTTTAGTCAAATCATGGTTGAGTTAAAATAACTTTGCATTACCTTTCCATAGCATAGATAGAATTCCTTCCAAGTATTTATTTCTATTAAGTTGTGACCAAAACTAGTTCTTAGTGCATATATTGTGATGCGCCATTCAAAGTATACGTTCCCTAGTTTGACAAGTAAATGAACATCCATAAAGAGATATTAGTCACTTGTTGGAATGTCCAATTCTAGGAAAGGTTTTCTTACATGATTTTCATATCCTTTTTGTGAGTCGCGACCAATCTCTTCTACCCACTTCATCTCAGTTGAAGAGATTTGCACACCTTCTACCTAGCCTCATCTCCATTAGAGGACAGTCAACATGATTCCCAAGGAACCAATGGCCTATCAAGGCTTCTTCACTCTTCACAAACTCTTCACCCACAGTCCTCATGGATACTCTCCATGGTCAAGATTACTTACTCTGATACCACTTGATGAAGGGTCCTCCCCTTACCTATAGAATCTCACTAAATACACATGGAAAGATCAACTGGATGCAAGAAGAGAACAAATATTTCCTCTATTACTAGAATGGAAATACATATTATGTTCCATCCTATGGGTTGCTTATTACATACATCTTCCGATAGGTAGATCTAAGTTTCCCTCTATTCTGCACTATAGGCTATTCTCCCACTTCCCTTCAGTGTTGTCTTGTACTTGCACCCCTTCGTCATTTATATCTCTCTCAAGTTCTTCAGGTCGGCCTTGTTCTTTTCTACTCTTCATGTTGTAGTTTTCTTGATCGTCCAATTAACACTAGGTCATTAAATTGTTCTCAATAACTTCATCAAATCATACAATGGGAATGAATTTCACAAAAATGATGTGGAATTCATTTGTTCTTGGTCTTCCAAGTGTCATCCTATCATTCACAATACACCGTGTTGCTCATCATCATTCATAACCCTTATCAAAATGTCGCTAAGACTCTGTCGGATCTCACACCGAACCGGACATGTCACATCGACATTGCCACTGCCATCTCATCAATTCTCACCCATCGTAATTCACAAAAAGGGTGTGAATTACCTATCTTCCACCAATTGGGCGGGTGCATGAGTTGGGTACCAATTTTCTAGCCACTTATGAATTTTTTTAAAAAACTACGAGCGCATTATAATGTACATGCATTATTTCGTGTTAAAAACAAAGAAAAAAGTGAAATTATTTTCCTTGGAATACCAACCCAAAGGCTTGGAGGGAATTCCCAACAAGGCCAAAGACGTGTTTTTGCAAATTCTACAATTTTTCACATAATCGGGTTCGTTCTCACCATCAAGATTGCATCTAGTTCAATATTGAAAATATTGAAAATATGGGTAAATGTTAGGTTCTCTCTTAGCTATCAACTTCAATGTAATTTTGGTCACTTTTGAGAATGTTAAGCCTTTCATCCATAATTTCTTTTGTTTGTATGTCTTTTTTATGGCGGTGTTTAGTGTATTTTTGTTATAAATTAACCATTCATCAAATTTCAAATAAATTATATTTTTTAGAAACTAGACTCCATTCTACAAATTTTTTAAAAAAGAAAAAAAATTCAATTAGTTTCAAAAATTTGTAGTGAGTTATGACCAAAATTCTACTTTTCGAAGTGCCCACTTAGAAAATTAGTAAAAAATCAAATATTCATTAAAAAAATATCAAAAAAATTATGCACCAACTAGATTCTATTAGCTAACTTCTGACCATAGCTATTTTAAAAATACTACAAAAAATTCCACCATGCTCAGGTCGTACAAGAGTTGTTATGCTATGTTTTTTTGACAAAAACAACACCAATTTCTATACATCCCTCTTTTGAACCCCTTAATCTCAACCATTTTCAAAATAAATTAGTAGTTTAGAAAGTAGACTCGGAGCACTTCAATCCTTGTTTTTATTCCATCTCAAAATTTTGAGTGTAACTATCCTCAATTTCACGTCTAAGGTCAACATTTTCTGATTTCAGAAAAAAAGTGGCCACTTAAGCTCCCCTTTTGGGAACCATCTTGGTGCACTTGCAATTGTCATTATGTTTCATCCTTGTCAGTCCCACCATTTGTTCCATCCCTCACCTAGTCAAAGAAACATTAGGAAATTTCCCACCGAAACACTCATGTTACATCGATGCAAACATCAACACAGTGCATGACCAATGGATGTCGATGAGACATAGAATATCAAAGAGATATTCGATATTTTATCGACAAGCCGAGTCTCACCGATAAAGCTCCACAGTGACTAGACCACTACCTCCTGACATGGAATGTTGAAGAGACATTTAGGAATGTATTGTCAAATGGGCCATGTCTCACTGATAACGCAACTTGTTTAACACTTCACCATCAGTTCACTAGGTCATCACTGGGACATCAAATGTCCACATCACCACTGTGTCATTGCTCCACCATCAACACCTTCTTATCATTATCTCACCAAAATGTTACTCTCCTGCTGATGTAACTCCATTCTGCCAATACCATGGCTATGTTGTTGGGACCTAGAATATGATCCTACTAATATACTCTTATTCTACCAATAGGCTCACACTGATTGGTTTGCAAGTCCAGGCTCATCCCTTATTTGACCAATCAACACAGAAAAGGATGTAATTTTGTTCTTGCCTTGGATGCTCCTGCATTAGTGGTCATTAATTGGAAATATATGGCATGAGATCTAATGTGAGAATTAATATTTGTGAAAGGTTTGACTTTTGGGCTTGAAAAGGTGAATTTAAATTTGGTAGACAAAATCTCAGAAAAATAATCTAGTCAAAGGTGCCTAATTTCTATTGGATTATGTAATAAAAAATCCTAAGGTGGTTTGTAATGGTAGATTACTAATGGGTTGTGCACTAAATGGATCAAAATTCAAGTTAGGACTAAGTATTTATGATGTTTGTGGAAAATGGTATTAAAAAGGTTTAAGTTCTAAAGTATGCACTTTTATCCCTTCAATTCCAAAGAATCTTATAGTTTGACTTGAAAAAATTATGTGATTTTTGAATTGAATATTTTAGTAATGAACAAAATTTAATTTGTTTAATAATTTATCCATGCATGCATTGAAGAATAATGAATTAGATGAAGAATGTTAATTAAATAAGTATATATCAATGAATTTGAGTGTATTAAAAATATAATAAAAAACTCAAGAGATCACAGTCAAACTAAATTTATATAAAGAAACTATGTAAGAAAAACATAAAAAAGTGAACCTATAAAAAGAGGACAAAAAAATACATGTTCAATAGGTAAATACAACATGATGAAAGATACATCTTTTAATCATATTTAATATTTATTGTTAAATTTTATTTTGATACAAGAGAATAGACTTGTTAATAAAAAATCACATGCATTGATATTTAAGAAATCTTTTGCAAATTTGTTTAAAAATTTATCTTTCATATACATTGTTATATTATTCTATTGTCTTTCTAAATATTTATCTCTTAAATAGAATCTCCACATGGATAGAATCTCACTATTTTTCATTATGTCAAGCCAAGTAAGAATGCTAATTTAATGACTTAAAATAGATAATTTTCCTAGAAATTAAATTTGTCACTATTTTTTAGGCATTGGTGAAGAAGAAAACACAACACTCATCCAAATTTACAAGCTCAGATTACAAAAGACTCTGAAATAAATTAACTCACAAATCGACAATAACTTGTGTCAATTTGAACTGATTACAACTACACTCAACAATTAAATCAAAGCAAATAAACTTTATTATTTAGGTTTCATGACAAATTACAAATTACATTATGCCTTTCAGGAAACTCCTTTGGCTCTCTCCTCTGTCCAACTCTTTGAATCCCCCTCATGATTCTCATTTCCCAAAATTCATTACTCTCTATCTTTGCCCATGAACTCCTCATCACACGTCCTTCACTCTCAAAAGATTGGGCCTCTTGCATGGCCTACAAGTTCCTTGACCTACTCGCAATTTCTCTATCATCACATCACCTCCATCTAGTTTAGATTTTTTATCTACCAAGCTTATTGCATGCCCCTTCACACAATAAGACTTGTCTGAACATTAGCAAATTTTGAACCTCCTCCCATTTGGCATGATTCTTAACTCAGGCCTACCATTGAATTAAGTCACATTTTCTCTCTTTTGATCTTTCACGCAACACAAATGCTCTCTTTCAATAAATTGAATTATGTTCTTGTCTTCATCACCCACTAGGCTCAATGCACCCTCTCCAATATGAGCCACTGGCATTACTTCTTAATGTGTTGATGAATTTGCAACTCTTCAATTTTCACCTCCTTATGCCTCATTCCCTTGCACATTTATCTATTTTACATTGAAAGAAACAATTTCATAACTCCTTGAAATGGCTCTACATCTCATAGAGTCTTAAATCACTTTCCTTCTCTTTAGATTAGCATCTGGAAAACCTATTTTTACCCACCATGTATTATTTTCTCAGGTAAACTAATGTTAATTTATTTATGAGCTGAGCTATGGCACATTCCTTTCTTCCCCAACCTAGCACACCTCTATCATTTTCCCTTAGTCACTTATATTTCCTCATACCAAGGCCGCAACCTTTGGAATTCTCATTAGCAATGGATATCAAAACCGAATGTTGCAACCCCTCAACTTCTTTGTTTGGATTTGTCTCTTTTACCATTCTTGGAAAAATAAAATGTTCATTCAATTTAATTACCCTCAATGTCCTAGGTAAAATAAAAAGTATTCAAATCTCCAATGAAGTGTTTGTAGAAAGAACTCAGAAAGTATATCAAAATATGATGTTTAATTGACCACAAAACCAAAATGGAATTGCCCAAGGAGAAAAGAAAACAAAATCAAACTAGATTTGTTTTTTTTTGGTTGATTCCAATCGTGCATGGACCTGGATGCTCTTGCATCAAACATGATGGGTAAGAAGTTTGTGAGCATGGGCTCACAAAAGAAGAGTTAGGTGATATAACCACCCTTTGAGATTGCGCACAACCTCCAATGAACTTCGTTGCTGACAGCCTGACCTCCTCTACTAAGTGCTCTTTCTCTTCTCCACATGCCCTGCACTGGCATGTCCTCGCTGCATCTATGCCTTTGCAACCTCCATGTTGCAATCGTACCTTAATCCTCACAAATATTCCACTTCGTTTGTTGTAATCTACCATCACACTACACTTTTCTCTATGCTCTCCACTCTCAACTGTTTGAGACTCCACTCACTTGCAATGATGCTTTTGAGCTTCTCACTTGACTTCCAACTTTGTGCCTTCCATCCCTCAAATGTCAGCTCTCTCTACACCTATAATGATACCTTTGGACTTCACTCATGCTTGTACTAACCACAGGTTCCGTCACAAGCTACCTCATGTTCGATGATCTTCTTGTGCCGTAAAACCCTTGCTCACTTGCCTCTCCACCTTGTAGGTCTTGGTGTGAACTGCTTCTCTCTCGGTGCTATATCTGCACACTCAAGACCATTGGCTCTAATGCCACTTGATGAAGAAGAAAACAAAACACTCATCAAAATTTACAAGTTTAGATTACAAAAGACTCTAAAATCAATTAACTCATTTAAATTGAGAAAAACTTGAGTCAATTCGAATTGATTCTAACTACACTCAACAATTAAATCAAAGCAGATAAACTTTATTATTTAGGTTTCATGAGAAATTACAAATTACATTACACTTTTTAGGGAAATCCTTTGGATCTCTCCTCTGTCCAACTCTTCAACTCCCCCTCATGATTCTCATTTCCCAAAATTTGTTAATCTCTCTCTACCCACGAACTCCTCATCACACCTTCTTCACTCTCAATAGATTGGGCCTCTTGCATGGCCTACAAGTTCCTTGACCTGCTCGCAATTGCTCTATCATCACATCACCTCCATTTGGTTTAAGGGTATGTGTAGGATCATGACGGGCCAAAAAGTGGCAATGGGGAAAAAATTACATTTTTCATTGACCCAAAAACACGAAAAAATGCCGAGTTGACTTTTTTGTGGCTTGGGTGTAAGTACATTACTCCAAAGTAATGCCCAAACCAAGATTTCCATGTATCGGATATCCGATTTGGATCAGATATTTGATTCAAATCGGATATTTGATCCAATTGGATATCTGATTTGAGGCATATATATATATATCAGGCTGTTAAAATCATTTCACACTTGCAAAGGCCGTGAGCGCATAGTGAGGAGGTTTTTCACATAACAAATATCCGATTTAGCGGATATCCATTTTGAAAGGTTAGATTTTGGATTTTTCTTTGCTTTCATCAAATTTTGAATTAGATTTGTATAATTTTAGTTAGTTTTTTATGGATTTTTTTTCAAAATAGGGTTTTTGATTGAATTTTTATGAAAAAATTGAGTTAACAATGGATTTTGATTAAAAATGATTTTTTTGTGGATTTTGATTTAAAAATAGTGTTTATGTATTTGTATAAAAAATTAGAATCTTACATTTTTTGGTTAAAAGTAGGGTTTTTTTTTGGATTTTTTTTTTAAAAACTAGGGTATTTTTACAATATTTTCATTTATATTGTCTAATTTCAATTAGATTAATTAGTTTTTAACTTTAATTAGGCATTATGGCTGCTAAGAATGAAAATGCACAAATTCCAAATGATCCACTAGCTAAGAATGAAAATGCACAAATACCAAATGCTCCACCACCTCTGCAGCCATCAATTGTAGACTTAATTGGTGAAAAATTACAACAATTGAGGGGAATTTCTAAAGTTTATATGAGAATCCATTGATTATTTGAGATGTCAAACATATTGAAGGAAATAATTAAAAATATAGAAACTCTCTCCACCCAACATAATGCCTTTCATTCGTGGTGAGAAGACATGAGGGAATATTATGCACGTGGATTGTCTTATGATGATGTAAAAGATCTCAAAATAACCAAATCCCAAATAGCCTCTTTATTTGTTAACCCCTACACTGGTTTTCCATTTAATGTTAATAAACCAAAACTTTCTATAAAATGTTGCATCCATAGGGACATTGTAGATAACTTTTGGGATTGTTGGTGTATGGTTTTTAATAAACCATCAAACAACAATTATGATATACCATTTTAATTTATTAAAAAACTATATGATGAGTTTTTGTTAGGGCATCATGGCAATTACTTTGACATTAAACCCTTCCAGGGCATTGGTGGAGGTATGCACTAGGATAGACCAAGGGAAGTTACAATACTCCTACACCCATATGTTCCCCCTCCTCCCCTTCCTCTGCCACCTCCAGTATATCATCTAGATAGTATGCAGGGTGCATCCACACAAACTATCTAGGCTATTCACTCTTTGATTAATATTTTGGTTTCACATGCTTCTACAGTAGCTTAGCCACATTCTGGTGATGCTGGAAATGTCTCGAGTGTTGTTGTATCA
>VDFB02179095.1:0-17278 GCA_007258455.2 Sequoia sempervirens
CCCCTTCTCTCCCACTCCCTCTCTCTTAAATTATCACTTCCACCCCCTCTCCCTCTCTCCAGACTCTCTCTCTCTCTCTCTCTTGAAATTCTCCCTCCCTCTAAAGACATACATAATTACATATGTACATACAATCCTACATACATACAAGCATACATGTACATGCACGTATATAGAATCTTACATACAAGTAGGCATACATGCATACATGACACATAAGCATACATGTGCATACAAACATACACATATATAAACATACATTCAATATGCATTTAACATAAAGCAAGACATAACACAAGTGCATTATATCGCACTCTCGTTATGTCTTGCTAGACATGTTCCCCACAAACAAAATCCATGTCAAAACTAACATATAATGTGAACACATTATAACACGCTTGTGTTATATCTTTCTTTGGGAATCCCCAAGACTTAGGATTGGTATTTTCCTTGGAATACCAACCCAAAGACTTGGAGGGCATTCCCAATGACTAGAGATGTGTTTTTGCAATTTCTACAATATTTCACATAATCAGGTTCATGCTCATAGTTAGGATTGCACGTGGTTCAATATCAAACAAATCAAACATCTAGGTAATGTTAGGTTCTCTCTTAGCTATCCAACAATGTAATTTTTTTTTCACTTTCTGACAATGTTAAGTTGTTCATCCATACTTTCTTTTGTTTGTATGTCTCTTTTTTGGAAAAAAATAGTGTTTGGTGTTTTTTGGTTATAAATTAATTGTTCATCAAAATTTCAAATAAATTACTTTTTTAGAAACTAGACTCCATTCTACAATTTTATTTTTTTTAAAATCAATTAGTTTCCAAAATTTCTAGGGGTAGCTTGGCCAAAATTTTGTTTTTTAGGAAGTTTCCACTTTGAAAATTAATAAAAATAAAATATTCATTAAAAATTATTAGAAAAATTATGCATCAACTACATATTGTTACTAATTCTACCATAGCAATTTTAAAAATACTAAAAAGAAAGTTCACCATGTACAGGGTTGTACAAAGAGTTGCTATGTTATGTTTTTCTGACAAAAATAACACCAATTTTTGTATGTCCCTCTTTGAACCCCTTAATCTCAACCATTTTCAAAATAAATTAGTAATTTAGAAAGTAGATTCAGGAGAACTTAAATCCTTCTTTTTGTTCCATCTCAAAATTTTTGAGTGTAAAGTATCCTCAATTTCACATCCAAGGTCAGTATTTCCTGATTTCAAAAAAAATTGTCCACTTAAGCCCCCTTTTTGGGAACCATCTTGGTGCACTTACCCAATGATATATATATATATATATATATATATATATATATATATATATATATATATTTCAATCCTTTTTTTGATTTTTGATTTTTTTGTATTTTTTGGATTTATATCTTGAAAGATTAGGCATAATTTTTTTTGAGGTGGGAGCTATTCATAGGCTCCTACAAAGGTTCACCTTCTGGTGTTGATAACTGATATGCTCCTAATTTTTAGGTCATTGTGATGATGAAGGGGACCAACCAATTGGGTTCAAACTTTCCCTTGTTATCTAGATTTAGTACATTTTTTTATTCTCCTTCAACAAGAGCTCTCTGACTTGAAAGCTCTGACTCTTGATCTTTTTGTTGTAGCTTCACTTGAGATGGTTTTGGTAGACTTGAAAATTATTTAGAGCATCTAGGCATCACTTATCCAATAGTTCAAGCTCATTCAATTGTGATACCTAATATTCTTCATCTGTAATGAGGTTTTGGAGTGATATCCTTAAGGATGGGAGATCAATCTCAATGGGGAGGATGACTTCTAATTTGTAGACCAGGGGGAATGGAGTTGCAGCTATAGGCATGCATATACTTATTTAGTAGGCCCATAGGGAAGGATTTAGTTTTAAGTTCTAGTCACAACCAACATCATTGAATATATTCTTTACGATTTTCAAAATGGTGTTATTGGTAGCCTCAACTTGGCCATTTCCTTTGGGATAGTATGGAGTGGAGAAGCGATGTTCGATATTGTACTTTTGGCATAGGTCTCCTACATCCTAGTTTTTGAAATGTGTCCCATTATTTGAGATAATGGCTTGAGGTACATCATAGTGGAAAATTAGGTAGTTCAGGATGAACTTGGAAATTTGCTTTCCTGTAATATAGGTCATGGGAATGGCCTCTACCAACTTCATGAAGTACTCAGTGGCGGTGATGATCAACTTATGTCCACTAGACAAGGTGGGAGTGATTTTACCAATGAGATTGAGCCCCCATTGTGAAAATGGCCAAGGTGTAATGATTGGGTGGAGTTCTTGAGTTGGTGCATGGATGAGATCCCCATGCTATTGACACTATAGGAATTTCTTGACATACTCATGAGCTTCCTTCTCCATTGATGGCCAATAGTACTTAGTCCTCAGCAATTTCTTAGCCAAGGTCATACTACTTGAATGTGAACCAAAAATTTCATTGTGTACCTTAGTTAAAGCAGTCAAAGCTTCCTCAGTGTTTAGACATCGTAAAAGGGTTCCTTCAATATTCCTATGGTATAGGGCGTCTCTTAACATAAAAAAGCAGGATGAATTCTTGAAAAATGTTCTTTTAAGGTTTAGGGTTATATTAATGGGGAGGAATCCTATTCTCAAGTAGGTGTATATATCATTATACCATGGATCACCAAGACCAATGATTTCACACACAAATTCAGACTTTGGTACCTCGAATGCTGGTACGAGAAGTTGATCTACCATGAATTATTGCTTAGGGACGTTGCGTGGGATATCGAGTACCAATCTAATTGTTGTCATAACATCCACTGCTCTATTGTTTTCCCTTGTTATTTGCTCAAATGTGATGTCAATGAAGAAATCTTTGATTCTTTCCACTAGTTTCTTGTGTGGGGTCAGTTTTTCATTCTTCATTTGGTATTCATCAATGACCTAGTTGATGATTAGCTCTAAATCTCCATATACTTTGAGTGACATGATCTGCCACTATACTACAATTCTGAGTCCTATGACAAGGGCCTCATATTTTGCAATGTTGTTTATGCAAGGAAAAGATAGCTTATATGACTTGGGTATGTAATATCCTTTTGGTGTAATGAAGAATATTCCAGCTCCTGACCCATGCTATGTGTAGGATCCATCAAAATACATTTTTAAGTGATTTGATATGCTTATATTAAAGATGGATGCATCAGGGAACTCTTATACAAGTGGATTCTCTTAATATATTGGTGCCTCTGCCAGCTGATCTGTAATTACTTTTCCTTTAATGACCTTTCATTCTACATACTCAATGTCATGTTCTATCATGATCATAACCCACTTAGATGTTCACCCTGTGAGATTTTCTTTAGAAAGCAAATACTTGAGAGAATCTATCTTGGCAATGAGTTTTATCTGATGTGCTAGCATATAGTTTCTAAATTTATGTGCGACAAACATGACTGCTAAGCAAGCCTTCTCAATGGATGTGTAATTCATCTTGTGTCCCACCATGGTTCTACTGATATAGTAAATAGCTCTCTCCTTCCCATTTTTTATCATGTTGAGCTAAGAGAGTGCCAAGGGCTACTACTGTCGCCTATATATACAAGATCAAGGGATTACCTGGAATTAGTGGAATGAGAACTAGTTGTGTGAGAAAGTACTCCTTGATCTTATTGAAATCCTATTCACATTTCTTGTCCCATTTGTATGCTAACCCCCTTGCCGAGAAGATGAGAATATGGGATAGCCTTATCTACTAATTGTGCTATAAACTGATGAATGGATTGGAGTCTTCCTTGAAAACCCCTTAACTACTTCAATGTCCTTGATGCCTCCATCTCAAGGATTGCTTTTACTTTTGCATGGTCTATCTCAATTCCTCTCATAGATACAATGTATCCTAGTAACTTGCCTGATTGTACCCCAAAGACACACTTTTTTGGATTGAGCCTGACCTTGTATTCTTCTAGCCTATCAAAGATGGAGCTTAATGCCGCTATGTGGTCCTAACATTTCATTGATTTGGCCAATATGTCATCAACATAGTCTTCCATCTTTTTGTGAATCATGTCATGAAAGATTAGTGTCATAGCTCTTTGATAGGTAGCTCCTGTGTTCTTCAACCCAAATGGAATTATGTTGTAACAATATGTCCCCCATGGACAAGTGAAAGTTGTCTTGTGTTGGCCATCTTTAGCTATCATGATCTGATTGTACCCTAAGAATCTATCCATTCGTGATAGCATTTCATGTCCTGCCATCATATCCACAATCATTTCTATGTTTAGGAGTGGGAAATCATCCTTGGGACATGCTTTGTTTAGATCTCTGAAGTCCGTGCAGATGCATAAGCCCCCAATGGTCTTTGAAATAGGTACAAGATTTGAAACCCACTTTGGATAATCAATTGGCCATATGCATCCAACATCAAGGAGCTTTTGTAATTCAATCTTGACCAAAAATGCTATTTGTGGATGCATCTTTCTCAACTTTTGTCTTACTGGATTTGCTTCAGGATATACAGCTAGGTGGTGAACCACAATTTCTAGATCAAGGCCAGGTATGTAGGAATAGGTCAATGTAAATTTTACCTTTCTTTCCCTTAGGAATACAGCTAGAAGCCCCTGTTCTTCTGTTAAAAGTGATTCTGCATAGAACATGATCTGTGGAGTTTCTTATGTTCCCAAGTTGACCAGATTGCACTTTTCTACTAAGACTGCTGACTTTTCCTAATGAATAGCACTAAGGGGAAGATTGAATCCCTCATCCTCTGGTGCCTTAGATAGGTTTTCAACATTGGGTGCATCCTTTGTTTTTACTATTTTTGGGTCAGAGAGTGCCACTATGTGGTTTTCAATCAAAGACCTAGATATAATTCTTAAATTTTCACTTTTGCAATTGAGGGATTCAATTGTTTCCCCATAATAGGCATGCCTATCTAGCTCAATGTCAAACCTAGCTATGTGATCTCCACATGGTATAGTATCCTACAATCCCATGAATTTTGAGAGTGCCTCATCATTTTTGAATGTGTCCAAAATTGGTGGTCCTCATTGGTCATAATCGATGAGTTAGGGATAAACTAAGTTTAGCTCATGGGTTTGGTTGCTTGACTCAAAAGATAGGGTACTAATCATGAGAAGGGAGGAATCCTCGAATATCATGGGTAGGTTAGTTATGGGATCCTCAACACACACATCAGTTATGCCAAAGGTATAGTTGTCTAAGGGAAAACTTGTAGATATTGAGAACTGAGGGGGAGCTTTGAATTTTCTAACTGAGGCACTTTTTCCAGGTATGGTTATTTTCAGAGGAGTACATCCAAGGCCAATATTCCTTATACGCTTCTCAAGAATGATAGGTTCTAGAAGACCAATGTCATTTTTTTCAAGTTTCTTGTTTTTTTTGTAGCCCCATCCTTGCATTATCTATAGTTCTTTGCTATTATCAGCCATGGGAAGATCAGGCACATGCCTTTCATCTTGGTACAATAGACTTGATATGTCCTTTTTTTCCACCACTTCTCAACTTAGGTCCCCCCAACATCTAAATCTGGAGGGGTCTGTTTTGAATATTTGGGATGAAGTGTTATTTGGATGCAGTTGTCCATGAGATCTAGGAGATTGTGGTAACTCTCCTATTACAAAGGCACTCTTCTTCATTTTGTAATCCCCACACCCATTGTCTTGGATAATGAATTTGATATCAGAGATGTCAGGAATGGAAGGTGTCTTTGTCTCAGAAGTGGAGGCTAAGGTAGATGGGTCTACATATGGAGTCATAGGGACTTCATCATTCTTTGGGACTTAAGGAATCTTGTAGTATTTTGCTTCCATATTCTTGCAATAATAAAATGGCTTGGGATCACCATGGATTGTGACCTCTTGATTTTGATAGGGAAACTTGACACAATGATGGAAGGTAGAGGTGACAACTTACATCCCATGAATCCATGGGCACCCCAGGAGGATATTATAAGGTAATTCAAGATCAAGGACTTGGCAAGTAGTTTCCATGATAGCTGGCCCTACTTGAATAGGGAGTTGAATAGTGCTTTGAGACAGTCTTTCTTGATCATCATATGCCTTGATTGTAATACCTTTACCATTTTCAATGATGTCTTCAAAGAATCCTAGATTCTTTATTAGCTTGAGAGTACAGATATTCAAGCCTACACTATCGTCCACCAAGAATATTTTGAATTTATTCTTATGGACCAAGACATCAAGATGGAGTGCACAGTTATGAGATGGTTGCATTAGGAAGTCTTGATCAGAAAATGTTAGGAGATGTGGGGTGGTGATATGTCTGACCATAGCTTGGAACTAGTCTACATCAAGATCTGTGGGGATAGTGGATGAAGCCAATGCTTCTAGGATTTTCCTGTGTGCGGGTGAGATTTTTAGTAACTCCATGATGGAGATCTAGGTGAGGGTTCTTTTCAGCTGGTCCAAGACATTATAACCATTGGGAATGGATTTTGGATTGGAGGCTGGTGACTTGGGTGGTTGTGATGGCCTAGGAATGGTAACTCTATCACCATGTGTGGTGACTCCATAGTCGGTTCTAGCTCCCTTAACGTTGACAACAATGACCCATTCATCTAAGGATGCAATAACATGATCGTAAACATGGTTTACATCAAGTTATACTTTTCCTTTACATGGTTGTTCCCTTTATTGTGATCTAGCATTAGATTCATGTATATCTTAAGGTCCTGATTTCTTATAGGTTGTTCAACATTTATGGTTGTCATCAATAAGGTCTTTGATCAAATTTTTCAACCTCATGTAATTGGCCATCGTGTGCCCCTTGATTATATGAAAATCGCAAAGGTGATTTTCATTATACCATGGTGGTTTCACTTGGGGCTACTGATAATTCTCATAAATGAGGATTTTTATAAGATTCTCTTGTACCAATTTTTTCATGACAGATTCAATTGATTACCCAAGGGGTGTGTATTTTTTCTTGGGGGGATGTACTTGTTTCATGGGGGTGGCCCCCCTTGATTATTCAGATTGTTGACCACTTGATTGTTGGTTTGTTGTGATACCACTTTGGCTTGTGTTGTTTTGATTTTTGACTTGCGGTTGTTGGTATGATTGTGTGTTTTGATTTGGGACACTGATTATAACCTTGGCATCAACCACACCATCGTTAGTGACATTCTTGTTCTTTGCCCATGTGTGAGGTTTTTTTTGTAACTCATTGATGGGCAATTGTCTTGATATTATTTATGTGTGGGTGTTCCCCCTTGTGTAATAAGGGCTCTTTCAATGTTGAGTGCCTTGGGGATCAACTAGTCATATGTGGTGATGCAATGCATTTTTAGATGGAAGGACAAGGTTTTCTCGAGATTGGAAATGATAGTGTAGATTTGTTGTTCTTCTAGCATGGTCCACTTGCTCTTGTTAGCCTTGGATCATCATTGTTGTAAGAAGGATGTGAATGTTTCCCCCTTAGCTTGTTTGAGAGCATATAGTTCCTCTAGACTCACATCCATGCCTATGCTAAATGCATAGTTTTGTATGAATGCATCCACAAATTCTTGGAACTTTTTGATTTTGGGAGGAAGGCGAGAGAACCACTTCATTGCTGGTCTAGCAAGACTTTGAGGGAATAGTCACATTAGATAAGTGTCATCGTATGTAACTTCCATACAATGTACCTAGAATTCCTTCATATGATCTTCAAGATTACCCATCCCACAATATTTTTCAAATTTAGGGATTTCAAATCATTTTGGGAATGGAACCATCACAATGCTTCTGTCAAATGGATAAGGGCATAAATTTCTTGGCATTTTTCATTGTTTTTCTAGATTGGATGTCTAGCACTTATTGTTAAATCAATTTGATTTGTGCAGACACGTCATTTTGCAGAAAATGTGGTGGGATGAATGTGTTTTGGGGTGGTTTGATAGTTTGAGTGGCAGGTTGGGTGTTTTGCATGTTTTTGGGAGGTTGTTACAAACTTTGTTGCATGACCAATGCTTGTTGGTATGCCCGCAATCACTATTATACCAACAACGCTTGTTGTTGGTCTTGTTGTTATTGTGCCAACAATGCTTGTTGTTGGGCTTGTTGTTGTTGTGGCAACAACCCTTGTTTTTGGTCTTGCTACTATTGTACCAACAATGCTTGTTGTTGGGCTTGTTGTTGTGCTAACAATTTTTTTTGCTGGGCTAGTAATTGAGTTGCTTCTTGTTGTGCTTGGTATTGTTGCAAAGCTTGCCAATAGGCTTGTTGCTAAGCCGCTTGTTGTTGTGCTTGATATTTTTCTTTTGCTTGACCTTGTTGTACTTGATATTGAGCTTGCACCTATTTTTGAGCTTGTTGGGTAGCTTATGTATCCTAGAAGACCTGTGTGGCTTGTGTAGCTTGGGAAGCTTGTGTGGCTTGTATAGCTTGGGCAGCTTGCGTGGCTTGTTTTTGTTGCAATAAAGCTTGGGCTTGGGCATCTTGTTGTTCTTGTTGTGTGGCTTGTTATGTTTGTACTTGTTTAGTAGCTTGTTGCGTAGCTTGTGTGGCTTGTTGATTTTGAAATTGTTGAAGTGCCTTTTGGTAGGTTTGTTGGGTTGCTTGCAGTGTGATACTGTATTGATTTGTCATGTTTCATTTTGGTGGTGGAGGTGAAGGATTCAAAATGGTGTGATATTTTGTGATGAGAGTTTGTTGAGGTGCTATTGGATTGATGATAAGGGGTTGTGTGGTAGATGGTGCAGTGGATATGCAAGGTCGTTGGGAGACCATATTTATAGATGGTGCAGTGATTGGTTGTGTTGTTTGGATTGGTACCACCTGGTGTTGCGATATTGGTGGCATGATTAGAGGATTTGGTATTTTTATTTGATTCATGATTGGAGGATTGTTTTTATTTTGTTGATTGAGGATTGGTAAAGGGGGTTTCCCTAAATTAAGGATTAGTGTGGATGTTAATGGTAGAGGAGGGAATACGGGGAAGATAGGTGGTGTTTTTCCTTGAGAAAGTGATGATGATGGATCAAAGATTCCCCCTTGTCCAAATAGTCCCCCTTGTCCTTATGAAGTCATGGGGAGAGAGACTTGTGTGTTAAGAGAATATATTAGTGTTGTAGAGAAGGTGGATGGATTATTATTGTCATGAGACACAAGCATAAGATATGGGTGTTTTGGATCTTGTGGGACATATTGACCCAAGATGGTGTTTGCATCCAAGTATTGGTTGTTTATAAGGGGATGTGTTTGAAGAGCATGGAGCAATGAACTCCCCTTGGTAACTATGGACTGACTTGGAGTATGAGTTGAAATTAGTTGTGGGATGGGTTGAATGATGCTTTGGAAGGAAGATGCGAATGAGACCAGTGGCATAATACCAAGATGTTTCTCCACAATACTGCTTATATCATAGTTACAAGGGAGTTTAGCCCCCTCCTTAGCCAATTCCAATATGTTTGTGACAGATTAAGTCTCATTATTGTGTTGAAAATTTTGTGATTTTTAGGATTTTGGACCATTTCTATGATTTCATCTCGAGTCATTCCTCCTAGGACATTATCAGTGATATCATCCACTTGGTATCCTCCCTCTTGAAGATCTTGGGGAAGTTGAGGAAGATTGAGTGGGGGATTGCCAGATCTGATGGGGTTGATTTCAGGTGTAGTTTGACTCAAGTCACTTGAAATGGATGTTTCTTTGTTTGTTTCTTTTTTCTTCTTGTGTTGAGATCTAGTTTGGACCATAAAATAAGGATCAATTTTTAGGAATTTGGGAGGTGAACATCTAACTCCTTATATTGGTATAATCTTTAGGTACAAATAAAGAAAATCTAAGATGTTAAGGATCAAAGGGTGGTGATGAGATGATGAAAGATGAGTTGTGTAAATTATTGGACTTTTAAGAAACCTTGAAGGAGATACTAGATGTTATGGCATTGGATTTTTGATTTTGGATTTGATTTGGATTTGGTTTTGACTTGACTTGGATTTGATTTTTATTTGATTTTTATTTGATAATGAACTCATAAACTCCAAGAGGTTAGATGCTGCCTTGGAATAAATTTTTCCACAAGGTGATAATTTAACTAAGTGTATGAAGAAGGATGAATCCACACACACTTAGTCAAACAAGATAATTCTGTTTTAAAGGATTTTTCAAATAGTCTAGTATGAAGGATTTTTCAAAAGTCTAGTATGAAGGATTTTTCCAAGATTTCTAAGAGTTGTTTGTGAGATGGTTTTTTGATTGATGTTTGGGGGATGGATGAGAGTACATTGATTTTGATCCTAAGTGAACATAGAATTTTGTTTACAAGACCTAGGTATTGAAAAATATGTTATACTTCCAAGAACTTGTTAACCCTACAAAGTGAGATACTCAAAATGTTGAAAAAGACTTGGATTTTGACAATAACAAAATGAGTACAAGTTGGGATTGTACTTTGAAGCATGTTTGTAAAAGTTATAGAGCAATATTTCCCTAAATTGATAAAGCATAGACTGACATTTATTGAGATTTCTTGGACTAAGACCTCTTTTTTAATTGATGGACTTTGGTTTTGGAACTTTGATCTTGCGAGAAATAATTTGAGAAAACACATGTGTGAGGTTCAATTTGTCTTTTATCTTTGCTTAATGAGTCCTTTTTACCACAAACACTTTCTTGCTTAGCATTTTGAACTAAATGTCTATGTATTAATTTATTTTCATCCCACAAAGTTCATTATGTGTAAATCAAGAGAATCAAGGCAATAGTTCCCTAATGTTGACTTTAGAGAAAAAATTGAGATATAAATTCAAATACTTAGAAGCCTCTAAGGATGAAATCCCAAGGGACAAGCAGTAGCACTTGGATTCTTTCAAAGGTATTTGCTTCTACTAAAGGGTTTGAAATTTCATGACCATTATTGAATGTTTGTTTTCAAGATTTTGGATCCAAACAATGTATTTAACTGACTCAAAATTGTAGAATCCTAGGATGCAAAAGAAAATATTTGTTGAATTTGCCACTTGGATAAATCTAGTTGCGCTTATTCAAAGTGGATGACTAGAAGCTTGACCAAATTGGCTCCCCTCCACATCACTCACTTCTATGGGTCATCCAAGCTTCATTTCTCATGAATCTCCCATGACAAAATTTTCATCTCTAAAAATAATGACAAGTATGTGGGACAATTTTGGAGGTCTGATCTTCTAATGCCAACAAATATTGGGATTTTTGGCTACTACACAAGGGTTCATTATATGTGCATCCAGTTCAAAGGACATGATGATAAACTACCTCAAGAGGTCTCCCAACCCTTAGAACAATGGATTTATGCATCATAAAGATACTGGGAGAGAGCTATCATGCATCACTAAGTTCATTGCAAACTTTCCTTGCAACCACAAATTTGTATAGTGGTTTGAAAGAGCCTGGCTTATGCTCGTTACCACTTGGGTAATTCCCTTGGGGTGAGTAATTTTTCCCACCAAGGAATACCCTCTAAAGGTAAACAAAAGTGAGTAAGCACATCCATAGTTTGATCAATATTTGTTTACATGAACAACGAGAGAACACACACAATGTATTTACTCACACTAGCAAGATTTGTTCAATTTTGAAGAGCCCAAATTGAAGTGTGGAGGAAATATTTTAGAAAACCTAATATCACCAAAATACTTTTGATTCTCAAGATCACCATGAAGTGTGAGAGAAGTGCATACACCTTTAAATGATATTATTTTGTATTAAAGATTACAAAACAAGAAAAACACATGTTCATTTTAGACTTGAAAAGCAGTAATGGGTTCTTTTTATAGCACCAAGATGAAGTGTTTGGAGTTGTTTGTTCAATTCTTAAAACCCAAAACCAAATCAAGTGAGTTTCTAATGTTATTTTTAACCATTTGATTATTCTTTTTAAAACCAAAATGAAATGTATTTGAGTCCTAAAACTGAAGATAACAATATCCTAAAGATGGGATTATAAATGCTCCCAAAGTGTTTAAAAACACTTGTTACAATCACAAGATGGTGTCATAGGAAGCCTTCTTATTTCATCCTTCCCTTCTTGATCACCTCAACCTACAAAAGCTGGTCAATCTATAGAAAATAGAGCCACAAAATAGGTTAAAAGCCCAAGGTGATAAAAAAAAGCACGTTTAAAAAAAACTTGAAAATTGACCTTTTACCCTGGCAACCCAACATTACAATCCATGAAGGCATCATTTTTTGGAGATTCAGCATCACTCTGGTGAAGTCAACATAGACCACATTTGTGTCGGTATTTTTCTCTAGCGTCACCCTTTGGAGTTTGACTAATCCAACCCTCTGGTAAATTAATACAACATCGCACTTTGGAAGTACTTTCAACATCACTATATAGCGACACTAGACTAATAGAATCATTGTTTGTCCTCTTCAGGATCACTGTATCCTGAAAGCACAAAAAAAAGAAAAAAACTATGGATTTGACAGAAAAAAATGTGTTAGTTTTGAAAGATTCGCCCTCCTTCTAGTGCCAAAATGTGAATGCTTTGCCTAAACCTACTTGAAAACATGGACAAACAAGTAAACATTAATCCTTAAACAAGTTCAAACCAAACATTCCCCATGAAATTTATTCAAACACATGAACAAGTAAAGAAAGATAAAATATCAAGTGAAAGATAATGAAATCTTATTCAGAATACTCAAATGAACATCCCGTGGGGGAATTGGTGTTTATTTGATGTGGAAAGAAGCCCTTTCCCAATTCCTTTATAAGCTTGATGATGATTGTGTGCTCCTTGATGCAAAATATCAATAACCTTGCTAAGATTGATGAAGTTCTATGCTAACATGGAGGAAATGTGGACGAAAATGGATACTTTGAATTCAAAATGACTATATTAACCTTGCATAAACGTGTGAATGATTGTGGATTCAAATGAGCATGATGATCTTACATGGATTGTGGATGTCAAATCAAATAGAGAAAGCCTCTATTTATAATGGAGAAGAGTTGAAGAATGGGGAATAGGAAGAATGTGGGATTAAACTTGAACTAATGGCATTGTGCCACTTGTTAACATGCTAATGAAGGGAGGTGGAGCACATTTTGAACAATGTGCATGTTAAATGCATTAAGGTGGATATTGAATTTGAAGAAGTGACTTGCACAAGAGGGGATGTAAGCGCCTTTAATGCCAATTTGGCTCAAGGAGAGGACATGTAAGAGCCTTTAATGCCATGTTGGAGGAAAAAGTCCTTTGGGAGGGAGATTTCAAATTGGTGAATATTCCGCAAGAATATGCTTACATTTGAATGAAAATAGAGGAATTAATAAATCAAATAAATTGATTTCCTATACAACCCTAAGTTTTGGGAGGAATATGATTAGTACAGAATTAATTTGTGATTAATTAACTTAGGTGGAATTAGTTGATCTGACATTTGATTTAGATACTTAGATTTATTTAAATAAAATGAGAGGATATTGGAAGATTGGTAATTTAATTAAATAAATTTGATTTATTCAATTAAATAAAGAACATTAGGATTAAATAAAATAAAATTGATTTATTTAATTAAAAGAGATGACTTTAGGATTTAATTAAATAAAATGATATTTAATCAAAAGAGGAACATTAGGATTTAATTAAATAAAATGAGTTATTTAATTAAAAGAAGTACATTAGATTTAATCAAATAAAGTTGATTTATTTAATTAAAAGAGGAATCCTGATGAATTAATTAAATAAAGATTATTCAATTAATTGGTTAGTATAGAAGTGATTAAGGAAGAAAGAATTGGTGTTAGTGAATTAGACTCGAGTGCACGATATCAATCAAGATAATTTGAACGTCTACAACTTCAACCTACAAGTACTTCCATCATCCACCTAGGTTCATGAGACTTATGTTGAGATTCCACCTCCTCCACCTCTTGCATATCCAAAGATCATCTTAGTTCAATAAGATGTTTCTAGTATTTCAATGCTAGCTTTGTGGGATGACTTTCTACTAGACATTGAAGAGTTATTTTTTGAGTCACACATAAAAGATATTGGGGAACATGATTGAGGATATTCACTTTCTCTTTGATGATATATACAACCCACTTGTCATCACTTCAAAATTTCCTTTTTATGTTGATATACATGGTTTTTTATAGTTTTTTGGATTTACTTTATTTGATTTAACATATTTTGATTCAAACATGTGGACACTTGAACAATTTTCTGAGGAACTCATCTCAAGACCTCTTCTCCTAATGAAGTTTTTTCTACATTTACCAATGGATTTATTTCTTCTTAAGGGTAGAAATGATGTTTTCCAATTTTGGATCATCTTCAACATTATTATTTAACCATTCAATTTTTATAGAGGAGTTACTTCCTTATGGGGGATTCATCATTTCTTCTTTCTCTTATATGGGGTATCTTGATTGTAATTATGTGACTGAAGCTATATTTGAGCAAACTTATTGACTACTACATTATTTTTGTCACACATATTCTTTAATTTCTTTTTTCTCTTTGTTGGATAGGAAATTTTTCCCTTTAGGTTTTCTCCTTTCCTCCAATTATGAGGTATTTCATTTATTTGTACATGGGTACCTCATCAGGCCTTGTAGCTAGGACCCATTCATGCATCCATCATTATATTCATCATTATCATTTTATCTTCTCCCTAAGTTGATTTTAAGGGGGTTTTAGAGTAAATAGGAAAATCACAAAATAATTTATTAATCATTAATTAATTATTAGGCCCCTTTTACTTTATGCACTTAAGTTAAACATAGGAAATGTTTTTTATTAATAGATTAAACTATTTTTAGGTCTTGTTATCTCATAGCATATGATAAGGACACATGTCTTAACCTAAAATACTCCTAATCTAGGGTTTCATCTAGGGTTTACTTTTTCATTTTCGTAAGGATTCGCCATTCATTTTAATCATTCATTTAGGTTAATCCATCAATATAATTTCTTAATTTTTTGAGAAAATTATTTTCTTGCATGTAATTACTAGGAACTATGGCCCATTCACCATCAAATCCATCAAGTTCTTCCACTCTTAAGTCAAGAAATTCACTTGGTATAGACACCTCTAGATAGCTTTTCCTAATGATATTTGAAGGCTTGAATATTTCTTCCACTCTTTAATGTCTATAACCTATACATTATTGGTAACCAATTTGGCAGAAGTCATCTTGGCTAGTCCTTCAAGAGTGGTACTCTTTTTCATTTTATGAAGTTTATTTTTTAGGATGAAAAGTCTAGTAGCTATGTTTTTAATATTTTTTGTAAACAAAATTATTTTAGCCAAGCTCCTTGTGATCTCTTCTTCATTACACTCCAATGTACCTAGTCTTTAGATCATTTTTTGTCATGTGTTAATGATATTTGAAAACTTGTTGAATTCATACCAATGGTCATCATTCAATTTTTACATTATTTTCCTTCCCAAATATGGTAAGACCTTTTAGTGACCTAAATATATTGTTAAGAATTTGGAACTACCAAAGAAACCAGTTTGTAATATAGGTAATAATTTTATTAACTCATGCATCATATCTATGTTATGACATTTTGTACACAATCTACTAGGGAAAGACAAACTTTAAAGTATCTGAAAAAATCAATTACTCTTTGTGTTTCTATGGTATCGAACATGTTATTTCATATTTCCCCTTGTTATAATTCATGAGGTACTCACATAGTTATGAAGTTCAAATTTACTTATATTGATTATATTTACTTGAAAATTCTTAAAATTAATCTAAATAAATTTTTTTGAGTGAGTATCCTACATTTGATTCTCCAAGAGATTTTGTTTGATTATTTCATTGATCAAACACTTTAAAGACATTATAGTAATCATGTGTTATTTAGAAGCTACATCGATAGTGGATTTATTCAAGAAAACCTATGAGGTTTCACTTTGCACTCACAAATAGCATTTAACTTGAAGGTTTATAAAGTTCTTCAAAAAGATTTTTTCAAACTCCTATAATTGTTCCATTTCATATTTTATCATGTTTTGAATGGAGTCATATCTTTTTTTAAAGAATCCTTTTTACAATAGTCTTTAGGGATTGCAATGTCATGCATGATGTTTATATTTTCCATTTAATTATATTTTCTTAAATTTCTAAAAAATTAAGAAATACAAAATGTGTTTATTATACTCGATGAGAGATTATTTCTTAGAGATATTTTTTATTGTACAATGTATGCTTTGGTAATTTTTCCTAATTTTATATTCATATTGACCCTAAATAAGACATTTACAACTAATAAATATCCTCCTATTATGTCATCAATGAATTCCCGTACTCTACTCTTCAACTCTAACATGATGCAGTAATGGGAGAAATTCTTGTGAAATATATTCCCTTGAAAGTTTTGAAATCCTTTCAACAAATCCAACCTAACAATATCCAACATCTGTATAGATGTTCATGCCTTTGTAAGACTCCTAGTTTAATGGAAAAAGGAGAATTTTTTCATATGTGCCTATGGGAAATAAAATTCTACAAACCCCTTTTCTTTTATTTGTTTTCTTTAATTTCATCCTAAAACTTGAAAATTTTTACTTTTTGTGGGAATGAATTAATAGAGTTAAATTCCCTTACATCCCCATGGTTCCACTTTTCCACCCTTATAAGGTTCTTTTCAGCTTTTCCCCTTATTACTTGTAGGATTTCAACATATGTGGGGGTGGATAATTATGCAGTCATTTTTTCCTCCAATCCCTTAAGAATCTACATTTTTTCACATATAAATAGAATTTTATATGCTTTCATTCTTTTCCCCTTCATATTCTTGTAGGATTGTATAAATTTGTTGAAGTGGTGAAGTCAAGGTACTTTGTACTTCCCTACTTCCTTTGAATTTTTACTTTTCCTTTAATTGCCTTTACAATCTAGAAATTAGATTTGTAAAATGTAAAATTTTGTATTAAACTTTAATATTTTAGATTTTTTTTAATTTATTAAGATCATAAATTTTAATAAATTTAAAATCATTAATATATTTATTAGTTTGCAAAAGATTTAGATTTTATCTTGTTCGAATTACTTCACACTTCATGACTTGTACCATAGATTTCTATGAATAGCTTCTTTTAAATAATTGTGAATTTTTACTTAAATTAAAAATATATTGATATCAATATGTTTGAACTTCATGAAGAGTCAAAAATTTTCATCAAAATTTTAAAAATATTGTTTGATTTGATGAACCTGCAAGCTATGAGAGAATTAAAATGCTAAGATGCACCATGACATGATATATCAATCAATCTAAAAGAAAAATATATTTTTCTATTATTGAGATAATTTAATCATTTA
>VDFB02179096.1:0-19617 GCA_007258455.2 Sequoia sempervirens
AAAACATCTCAGATGGTACAGCCATTGAAGTATGATGCCTGCCATGAAGAAAGGAAGAACATCATCCACTCAAACCCTCTGTTGCTGATGTAGAAACCCCACAAAATTCTGATAAGACACTATAGAACTTCTGAATGAAGCTCTCTCAAATTGCACCAATTCAGCTGATCTCTCACAGCCTCACAAGTGCTCACACTGAAGAGATTTCGTTCTCCAATGGTGGATTGCTGCAAACCTGATCACAGGATGAAAGCAAAGGGAAAACCTCCAAGGCAAAGTTGAAATATTCAAAATAGATGAGTTTCTCATTGCCTAAAACCCTTATATAGCAAAAAGGTACGAATTTTCAAGAGGAGGCCATACTTTAGGTCAATTTAAATCTTTTGAAATAAACATGAAGTCCTTTTCAATAGTTTTCACTTAAATACATGGCGCCCACTTTAAGTGATTTAATTAATCACTTTATGAAATATTTCACTAAACTGCTTCTAATTTTCACTAAAAATAAATTTAAGTGATTACTTTATTATAAAATCAAGTTGACTTTATAATATTCCGTCAAATATATTAAAACACTTTATTCCACTGAAATATTCATAACTCGCTCAAACCCCACATAATAACGTGCTGTTAGAATCTGTCAACCCCTGAACTACCAAGGCCTGCTGTGAGCCAATCACTGATCTCTGAAAATGAGAACGACAAAACTCCTCCAGAAAATGCCACTGACCCTCAAACCAATCCAGTTAGCCCACAAGGGTCCCATCTCCAAACAAGATCACCGAAAATCCGGACATTACAAACGGGCACTTGGTCGTGAATTTGCAGTATTGATATCTGGAGTATGGTGACGGGGTGAATTTGTGCATTTGGCGTGATAATTGTGCTCAAAATTATGATCTCCACCTTTTATTTCACCTTCTTTGGCTTAGGGACCATGTGTCTATTATTTAAAGGGGTCACTTTCTATTTTTCAGTTACTATTCATGGCTAAAGTGAAAAAAAGACATAACTTAAGTGAATAGTGTTTTTTTTAATGAATAGTGTTTTCAATGAGAAATTATAAGAATGCAAGAGGAAGTTCGACCCATTCATGCATGAAGTTATTTTGATGAATGAAACTTGGAAGTGTGGAGTTTGGGAGAGAGGGAAACCAGGGTTCCTGATTTCTACAGTGGGTGAGCCTGGATTGGGCTTTGTTCGTCGAATTTGTGCTTCTTGATGGTGTGAAATGCCACCCTAAAGTTGCAGATCTGAGTTTAGTGGATTCATTTGGAGCCACATTTTGCTGATTACAAGTTGTTGGAGGCATCTTCTGGAAGGGGTTTTGCTGCCAGTGTCTCCATTTGCCATCTAGAAGGAGTTGCTTGCCTTTTTGAAAGATTGGGAGCTGTTTTTTGTCACCTACAGCCAGCCGCCATACTTGAGGGTTTTGAACAGCAAGAAGAAATTAAAACGCCTCCCTTTAGAGGCTGCAATCTCTTCCAAAGTGGGCGCCCTTACCCTAGGAAGCCCATCAATTTGTCTCTTGGTGGGAGAATCGTGTATTTCATGTTGTATGAGCAAATTATTGAGGGCGGGTACTGTAGCAAAGCACTATTCACAGTGCTGTTTGGCTGTAAGTTAAATTATTGCATATGATGTATCTAGATTTGAGTTCTATGTGAGTCATCTATCTTATGTACTCACATATATAATGAAGAAAGCTTCTAGACTATCAAATTGAGTCTACTAAAGTTATCTTAGTAGTTTTAGTTTATTTTGAGTTCCTTTATATGCATATGCTTGTTAAAATAGTTAGCATCATTGGCATCAAATTCAAAAACACCAAACACGAAAAAGCAAACATCAAACAAACACAAATCAGTCCTACAAGCACGTTGAAATCATCGCAGCAGAGTGTCGGTTCATCACAGCGCTGCCTACATCCATTTGCTGCTCAGAAAAGAGCAGATCTGTGCATTATCATAATCATTTGCAGAACATCGCAAGGGTTTACAAGGGATTACCTTGATGTTGGGTGCCTATATTGCTGAATAGATCCTGATCGACCCACATTAGTATCTTACCAGTGGCTGTTATCCATGACAACGGTTGGGCACTAGTATTTTGCATTGGAAGAGAAAGGGTTACAGTCTGACCTGAGCGCACCTGTGGATGTTTATTGAAAGCAAGTATAAATTCCAAGACCTATTTGGCCCTGCAGTGACCTTTCCAACCTCTGAGGAAGCGAAATGTGACACTATTGCTGTGAAGGAAGGTCTTTTTCACATTCCAAGCTATACAGATCTGTTGAAGACAGCAAGCAACATTTAATCCTTGTATCATCTGAGTGCATAGCCCTAAACCTGGGCCATTTTGGTGTGAGAAATCAATTCTTCTGTGGAATCTAATCAGATTGTTTATTTGCTGGTAATGAGTGCTGTAACTGTCACTGTGTATGGTTTCAGTTTGATTCCTCATTGTAATGAAAAACTAGCATTGCCTATGAATCATATGAACTGAGATAGTGATTTGTAACTATTAATGAGGAGCTATTAACACTAGGACATTACAGGAGAGTCCAACATCTCAATGGGATGTAAAGCCAGAGGAACCAACATAGGTTGATGAAGATGCAACACATACATGGTTGGTTAGTATTGGTTTGGAGGAGCTTGACCTTGAGGAGTCTATTAGTTTGAGTGATGAGGAGTTTGGAGTGGACTTTGGGGATGAATGATGATTTGAGGCATTGGGCCATTGGCCAATTGTATTTGATTTTGAATGTCATCATCATTTTGAATATAATATAAATATATTGATATTAAGGATTTTCATTGTTCGATGCAATATGTTTCGAATATTTCAAAGTTTCATATGTTATTCCTTGTATATTTTTTATAACTATTTTTTAAAGTACTATATATAGTTGCCCCACCATCCTGTTGCCGGCCCCAAATCTAGGCCCTTGGTCTCCCCATCCTCGAGTCCTGTCTCCATTGTCCCCTTATCTCCTTATCCTAAGACTCTATGGAACACTGCAAAATAGGCATACCAAATTCTATTCATGAAAAACTAAGTGTAGATGGCACTTATTTATAAGCATTTACAAGGTTTTGCATGATAAATAATTTAAAAAGCTAACTATTACTTTTATGCTATGAATAGTTTTCTTGCACACAAAGTAAGCTTACTGTAGAATTTTGTCCACAAATTTCAAACCCTAAATCAATAAATCATCAAATAAACTTCTGATAAGGATAACTACCAACTAAAAACAGACCTTCTAGAAGATCATCTAAAAATAGCTGATCTATAAATAGTTGTTTTAAAAATACACTTCTTAGAATATGATTATCTCCTTAAGAATAGCGATGGCTAATAATGACATGAGCTATAAATAACTTGGGCTAAAAATAACACAGGCTATAAATAGCCAATTTGACTCTTTGCTCTTGACAATGATTTTGATGAAGCTCTTCTGTTCTAACCATAGTTTGCAGATGCAGAATTAGAGAGTACTTGGCAAGCCTAAAATTTTTCGACTCAGCAAAAACATGACAAAAACTGAAAAAAACTTGGCAACTCTAAAAATACTAAAATTCTTAAAAAACACATTTTTTTGCAAAATTCAATTACAATATGCATCAAATGAGTCTAAAAAACCATGAGGAAGTGTTTTCTATTAAATTTGATTCTTGAATACATATGGATTACAAAATCACATCATTATGCGAAGCCGGATAGTGGATACAATAACTAGCTGGTAATTGATAACTATTATAAATTAATGATGATTGTCTTTGAAAATCATCATCATAAATTTCATATAAGTGAAAAATTACAATTTTTTACAATTTCCTTTTCCCCAACCTAGTGAAAAATTAGAGGGTAGAGGGTATGATTCTCACACTCAGTTGTGGCTCCTTGCTTGGTGTAGAAAATTGGGCTTGTGGCTCCACCCTGCTGGTAGATGGCAATGACTCCTCCTCCACCGTATAACAATTTGAAGTTGTGTTGCTATATGAAGCCAGTTTTGTTTATACAACTTAATAAAAAAAATTGGGACAATATTTTTGGCAATTTTTGGCCATTCAATATGTTAAACCTGAAAAAAATCCCACGGTAAAAAAACTCGTGAGTTAAACCTATAAAAATTCGTGTGGTAGAAAAATCCGAGAGTACATGGCAACTCAGCAAGTACTCCGAGAGTTTGCGAACTATGGTTCTAACCATGGCATATCTTTTGAAGAAAACCTAAAACTTGACCAATCATACTTTGAATCTGGAAAACCTTTCCCTCTAGCACCGGGAACCTTCATCTATTTTTTCCTTGCCCTTTTCCTTCCAATTGTGTGCTTCTCAAAAATAGTGATGGCTAAAAATAACATGGGCAAAAAATAACATAGACTATAAATAGTTCGAGCTAAAAATAACCAATTTGACATGTGGCTCCTAGCAATGATTTTGATGAAGCTCTTCCATTTTGACCATGGAAGATCTTTTGAAGAAAATCTAAAACTTGATGACCAATCTTGATGCTTTGGATTTGGAAAACCCTTTCTTTTGCCACTAGGAACCTTCATCTATTTTTGCCTTGCGCTTTTTCTTCCAATCTCATGCCTCTCTATTAATAGTCCTTTTATTTTTCTTTTTAGTCTTTGTTTGCACCGCCTTTTTGGAGTGCATGCCTCTATATATGGCTGCATTTGAAAATTTGAAAAATATGTCTTCTTTGATGGGGGCGTGTGCCCTTATATAGAGTTGCACTTTTTGATTTTTTAAATGGTTGTATCTCTTCATATGGGCGCACACCTATGAATAGTTAAACAATTTTGAACTTCCAACTTTAATGTCTTCCTTTGGAGATGCATGTGTCCTCACATAGATGCGCAATTTTTTGATTTTTGAAAGTTGTGTTCATCCTTGGTGAGGCATACTCCTTTACATAGACATTTATTTTGCATTGCAAACTTTGTACACCCCTTTGGTCAAATGCACACCTTTTTACTAAGATGCAAAATTTTGTGCCTTGGCATATTTTTCACTTTCTCTCCCTCATATAAGCTCAGATCTTTGCTTTGTTAGATGCATTGGAAAGCTTCCTCGGATGGCCCTGAAAAGACACTGACTAGAGATGAAAAAAATGATATTGATGACCATTACAAGGATTTAAGTATAGCTAACAAGCAAAAACAACAAATTTTATACTAAGAATTTGACTTGCTATGAAAATTTTCGTATGGGTACAACAAATTGTTTTCAATTTTGATTTTTTATTGCCCTAGGGCCTAGATAAAAGTTTTCTATATGAAGTTATACATGGTTTGGGATATTTGCTGAAAACATTCAATGCAATTGTTTTTCTAATTTTTTCTTGATTTCATTTTTCAAATGTATTTCCAGCTTTTTATGAACCTCTTGCATTTTGTTTTATAATGAATGTGGCTACTATGGTAGGTATATATATCTATGCAAAATAGTTTTCATGTTTTAGACATTCTTTCTTAACCATTATGTTTGGTGTTATTTGGGTATTTACTATTTAGTTCTTGTGAATATGTTTTATAATTACTATGTATTCAGGTACAAGGTAAATTAGAAGGTGGCCGGTTATATACTCCTGCATATGTTGCTCGTATCAGGGCCATGATACGTGGAGCAGTACGAGGAATAATGGTTCCAACAAACTTATCGTCTGTTTGGAGTTCCATAAATAATTTGCTTCAACAGATGGATGGAGGAGGAAGTAGTACTAGCTCTACAGAAGGCATCCTTTTCCAGACTTTGTTGAATGGCCTTATCAAAGACGGGGAAGTTCTTGGTTCACTGCGCTCAGGAGTGTCTTGGACACCAGCTGTATGTCATCCTTGTCTTTAACTAATGTCTGATGCCTTGAGGCTGGTTCATCCAGGGTGTCTTGGGCTTTGTTTAAAACAGTCTTGTGGGCTCCCATGTATAAAATTTTAATTTATCTTGTATTCTATACTCTCACTCCTTCAGCTGAATCACTGAAGCGTATGAATGTGACAGGTATTTGCTCATACACAACGTGAAAGTGTGGAATCTTTCTTTTCTCAGGTTTGCCTTTTTAAAAGTGTTTTTAGTATTTTAGTATGCCATAGTACTTTGAAATCATCTGTATCATTTACTGAATATTGACTTTCTCAGAATAGCAATGTCTATGGACAGAATTAGTCAAATATAGTACTTCAATCACGCAATTACCTTACCAAATAGGGCATTGAGCTCCTACATAGCTTGCTTATTTATCGTTGTAGAATGATACATGAGAATGTTAAAAACTGAAACCCGATGTCATGACTCAGTATTTATAATTGAAGTCCATCAACACGTGCTTTCATATGAAAATTGACATTCAATGATCAACTTAGACTATTACATTAGAGGAGTAGTCAGTTATATCCTTATTTCTATAGCAGTTATGTATTTTTCCAGAACTTGCCTCTTAGTTAACTTCTTGTTTACATTGGTAGATTTGATGCTTAGCTTCCACATTAATGTGGAAATTGACAGAATAGCTCATTCACAGCTGAAAATTTGCTTCATCCAGCAACAATAGATATCAACATAAAGCGGCACTGCAATACAAACAAAACTTAAACAGCTTTACTCTACCACTTCAATGTATATTATCAAAGTAGCTTGGTAGGAACTTTTGCACAATAACAAGAGGGAGAAAAGACTGATAGAGGATTTTATACCAATGCTTGACGGATTGTTGCAGGGTTGATTGCTACACTGGGATTGGTACTGATAAAGGTTCTGTCAATGCCAAATCTCAAGTTTAGTGCCAAAACTTAATTGTATTGATGCCCTTAAGATACTTGAACATGGAGCCTATTGTTTCATTATTTAAAAGTGCAAGAATGAGGGCTGTGATAGAAGGGCAAAGGATGGACAAAAATATAATTTGAATTTTTTTCTTAAGAAGCATGAATGCACAAATGTCTAGCTCTGTAAAACTCTAATACACAAAATGTTTGCACACCAGGGCTAAGGAAGCCTTCCCTGATACGTTATGTTAGAAAATAAGTATAGAAATATGAACTTATATGTTACCTTAGTAGCTAGCCTAGAGAAAAATGCTATGTACCTTCTAATTAATACCATATGATGACTCATATTCATCTAACACATTACATAATATCATGACACTTTAACTACCACCACAACTTTTTATAGTCATTTACATGACGAATTATTCTCTCTACTGATGTTTACCTACAATAAATTATTCCTCAAACCTATCATTTGGAGTATTTTGTGTTGATGTTTAAATGCAGCTTCGGTCATTACTTCCAGCCATCTCCTTTACCTTATTTGTTAAATTAAATAATAGCTAAGAGGCTATTTAATTTATATGCATCAAGAGGCGTGATTTTCAATTAATGAAGAATTGTATGAGGCCGACCTCATTCTATCTTAGGCGCAATTCTCTATGAAGGAATTTCATTTATTATAGATGGCCGACTTCTTGATTATAAAATATATATTACTTATGAAGGCCGACTTGGAGATAATTGAAGAGGTGCGACCTCTCTCAATACATGTATATATATCCATTCATTTCTCTCATTGTTCATCATCGAATTCATTAGCCTTCTTATTCATCTTCAGAGCAGTGCGAGTTTGTAAAGTGCAGATTGAGATCTGAGTATAAGGCAGAAATATTCAAGCAGTTTGTATCACTCAGTCCTGTACTTACATCAGTCTGTGATACTGATTTTTTGGCTTACTTATCAGCCTCTATTGTAAAGGAGATTTTTTCATTTGTGAATCAATAATATAAGAGATATTATTGGCTGGGTTTTTCTCCCTCAAGAGGAGGGTTTTCCCAGGGTATCTGCTGTGTATTGTGTCTGATTTTGAATTAAATTTCTGTGCATTAAATCTGATCACTAAATTTAACATGGTATCAGAGCAGGTTTGAGAAGATCGTGATCAGATTTACAGCGATACTCTTTTCTCTTCGTCTTAATTCTTTGTCTATCTCTACATCAATCAAGATGGTGAACGGATTGAAGATCGAAGATAGACTTGAGGGAGCGTCAAACTACACTTCATGGAGGTTTAGAATCATGCTCACATTGGAGGAGAATGATTTGGCAGAGTTTGTGGAGACCAAAGTTCCCGAACCTGAAGAGGAAGAAGAGAAGTTGCAATGGAAGAAGAAAGACATCAAGGCGAAGAAGTTGTTGGTTGATTCCGTCAAGGATCATATTGTTCCAATTGTCTCCAAGTTGAAGACTGCAAGGGAGATGTTCAAGACATTGGAGGAAATGTACGAAATCAACAACACCAGCCGGGCACTTGCCTTGAAGCAACAACTTCATCATGTTAAGATGGCAGAAGGAGAATTTGTCATCACCTACTTCATGAAGATTTCCGAATTGAGAGATCAGCTCTCTACCATTGGTCATATTGTTGATGACAAGGATTTGACCATGTTGGCTCTTAATGGTCTTCCTTCATCTTGGGAGTCTTACATTCAAGGAATCAGCGCGAGATCGAAACTTCCCAAGTTTGATCGTTTGAGGGTGGATTGCATTCAAGAAGAGTCTAGGTTGGCTGCGAGAGGTATTGGTCGAAGCTCTACAATGAATACATTCATGTTCTTTCCGCTCAATCATCGGAGAAGAAAGGAAAAAGAGGAAAGAAAGGATACTTCAAGAGGAATAGAGATAAAGGGTCAGATGGTGCTCCCGCACTCAAGAAGAAGTGGGACCTCTCCCAAGTCCAATGCTTTCGTTGTGACGAGTTTGGTCACTATGCAAAGGATTGCCCAACCAGGCCTAATCAACATGCTTCATTTGCGGATGTGAATAAGTTCTCTCCTCAGAAGGATTCTAGGGAATTTCTATTCTAAGTCATGGGCCTGTGTTCAAGCCGTGAAAGTTGTGTGCTTGATCTGTGCTCAAAAGCAGCGTATCTTGCATCCATCAGAATATTTAAAGAGATAAGTATTCTTTGATTGTTAAGTTATATCTTTTATTTGGATCTTGTAATTAGTAAAGAGAGATAGTGGTTTCTCTTGAATTGTGTTCACTAGCGTAAGATCCTTTGAAGATTTCATTTATTGCTTGTCTTTTCATGTTGGTTGTGAAGATTTCTGAGTGTGACTCTGAAATAAAAAGAGAATTGAAAGTTCGATGGTGATTGGTCACATCGATATCATTCTCTAAATGCATGATCTGTGATAGAGCCTTGAACTCTTGGAGAGAGTTGGTTCTACATGCTAACCGCATAATGCATTCAAGAAATCTGTAGTTGTGCAGATTGTTTTTTGTTGTGCTGAGCTTGGCACTCTCGAGAGGAGTAAAAGTTGGAAGAAAGAGTTATATCAAAATTCAATAAAGATAAGTTTCCTTATCCCTTCATTCTGATCTTTTGATATATTTCTCTTTTGTGTTGATTTATTTATTCATGTTTTAATATTGTTCATAACCTGAGATAGTAAACTTTGTATGATTCTAGTCTTTTCTTTGGATAGTTATAAACTGTTAGTAATCTCTATCTAAAATGCTTCCAGGACAAATCTAGGAGCAAGAAGGTAATGAGAGATTGCTCAATGATGAAAAGCTTGTGGCATCTTATGAGGAAGTCATTCTGACCAAAGAAATGATCAAGCGTGAAATCACAACTTGCAGTCATGGGACTGAGTTGATGGCTAGAGGGAGTTCACTTCCAGAAGTCTTCCTTGCAATCTCTGAAGCAGGGGTCAAGAGGGAGTTTTGTAACTCACTGAGAAGAAGTGAAGATTACTGTATTGCAAAGCTAGGTGCTAAATCCTTAGAAGATCCCTTCAGCTGCTGAGATCAGAATTGCTCAAGACTGTCATTGGTAGCTCCGCAAACCTATTCAGAATAGTGAGATCATGAGGTCGAGGAGGACTATCCTGAACTCTCTACAGTACCAGAGGTGTGCGCTGGAAAACATTTATCTAAGTCAAAGTGTTGCAGGCAATCTTGGGTGAAGAGGTCAGAAGGTTGATGCAAGTGCTTGAAGATTCAGAGGGAGCCTGCTGAGCCTGAAGAAGATGGTAATCTTGTTGCAGCAAAGCATATCCTGAGATATTTGCGTGGCACAGTTGGATATGGATTGAGATATTCTTCAGGTTGGATCTGCTATGATATCCTTGTGCAGCAGGAAGCAATCATCTGTAGCATTGAGTACAGCCGAGGCAGAGTATATTGCAGCTTGTATGGCAGCTCGGGAAGCAGTGTGGCTTCGTAAGCTCCTTGCAGGATTATTTGGGCAATCAATGGAGCCCACTATCATTCATTGTGATAATCAGAGTTACGTGAAGCTATCTGTCAATCTTGTGTTCCATGACAGAACCAAGCATGTTGAGATCAAGTACCACTATATTAGAGATATGGTACTGCGGAAGGCTATACAGTTGAGGTATATCAACACTGATGAGCAGACGACAGACATTCTCACCAAGCCTCTCTCCAGAATCAAGTTTGTGTACTTTCGAGATAAGCTTGGTATGGTGGAGAATCCAGCCTTAACTGAGAAAGAGTCTCAACATCAGTGAGCCTGTTAATGAGTTCTTCTTTGTGAGAGAAGTTCGAGGTGAAATCCCTTGTTAATGCATTTTCCTTTGAGACGGAGGAATTTGAGGTGCAATCCCTTGTTAATGCATTTTCCAAGCCCTTGTTAATGCATTTTCTTTTGAGACAGAGGAATTTGAGGTGCAAGCCCTTGTTAATGCATTTCTCTTTGAGAGAGATTTGAGGTGAAAGCCCTTGTTTCCACCCTTTAGGAGAGCCATGGTGGATGTCATGTGTGTGACTCCATGACATCTTGTACTTGTGTTTCACCCTCTGGGAGAGCCATGGTGAAAGTCATGTTGAGGTGACAACATCACGCAAGTGATGAACACTTGTACACACCATAGTATGGTTGTAGCCATTATGGTTGATATCGTGTTGAGGCGATATCTAATATCACGATGAGGTGATATTCTTCTTTTCACTTATGGTTGTAGCCATAGTACTAGGCATCACGATGAGGTGATTTGCCTTGTGCAGCTGGAAGTATCCTCCCTAGCTAAGAGGGAGTGTTGATGTTTAAATGCAGCTTCGGTCATTACTTCCAGCCATCTCCTTTACCTTATTTGTTAAATTAAATAATAGCTAAGAGGCTATTTAATTTATATGCATCAAGAGGCGTGATTTTCAATTAATGAAGAATTGTATGAGGCCGACCTCATTCTATCTTAGGCGCAATTCTCTATGAAGGAATTTCATTTATTATAGATGGCCGACTTCTTGATTATAAAATATATATTACTTATGAAGGCCGACTTGGAGATAATTGAAGAGGTGCGACCTCTCTCAATACATGTATATATATCCATTCATTTCTCTCATTGTTCATCATCGAATTCATTAGCCTTCTTATTCATCTTCAGGGCAGTGCGAGTTTGTAAAGTGCAGATTGAGATCTGAGTATAAGGCAGAAATATTCAAGCAGTTTGTATCACTCAGTCCTGTACTTACATCAGTCTGTGATACTGATTTTTTGGATTACTTATCAGCCTCTATTGTAAAGGAGATTTTTTCATTTGTGAATCAATAATATAAGAGATATTATTGGCTGGGTTTTTCTCCCTCAAGAGGAGGGTTTTCCCAGGGTATCTGCTGTGTATTGTGTCTGATTTTGAATTAAATTTCTGTGCATTAAATCTGATCACTAAATTTAACATTTTGGACAATCATGTTACTAACACATATATCAACTCCCTTATTCAATAAGTACATAACAGGCACATTTGAGTTTTGACAATATAAATGTGATGGATCTTTATTTGTTTCTTTTTCTAAATCATGCATGCTTTGATGGTCAAATCATTTTTTTTAGAGATTCATATTTTTAAGATCGTTGCATAACTGTTTTGAGATTTGTGGTTTAGTTTCCTCCCGAACATTATTGTGATAACAATTATGTGAAATTTATCTTGCAGAATTCATTCATTGGTTATGATGTTCTTCACAAGCTTGCAATTTCTCAGCCTAAACAATATTTACAGGTTGGCATTATTTACAAAATATGTGTTGGGCAGTGCAATCATTGAGCATTTTTTTACCTATTGAAGATAAATGGAAATTTAGAAGAATGCTGAAATATAAGCTTGCTTGTAGTATTCTAAAATTTGAGGGTACTATTTTCATTTTCAGTCCAAATATCCTGAAGGCATACCTCTGGAGACGGTCTTTGTGCACCCTTCAATGATTGGCATGTTGGATTCTGCTGCAGAAGATGCTATTGACAATGGGGGATGGTAAGGGTTAGAAGGCATTCTGATAAAAAACAATCTACTAAGAATAAAAAGTTTAATATTTGTGACTAATATTTTTGTTTACATCTTCTTCTGGTATACAGAATGAGCTTCTGAACTAATTTTTGTTGCCCTTTCTGATTAATCAATTTTTCACCTTTACACAAATGTGTTTACCTCCTGCTATATCCATGTCCACTGGTATTTACCTTTTTGCTAAACTGATGGAATTAATCTTTGACAATCTTTCATTGACTAGGAAAAATTCACAGGCAACAGTAAGTGATAAATGATCTTCTCATTTTAGAAAATCCTTGTTACAGGATACCTAAAGGCTTTAGAGAAGCCAATTTTAATTTATTCTAGTAAATTAGATTGCTTAAAGGGGATGTTTTTGAAGTTTTCAGATAAAATAAAAATATGATACCTTCTATTTATAGATTTGTTGGAGTTGTAAAAATGAAATTTAACATCCCATTTCCTACTTGATTATGTGGTGAGGAGAGCGTAATGACTTGTATTAAGAATGCAAAAAGTCCAACTTTACAACCTTTGCGAGATTATGAAGAATTATGCATAGACATTGAACAACAAAACTCTGAACAATCGAAACAGATAATTATATTCCCTTATTATCTAGGTTAAATGGTAGTACTCATATGTAACCGATTGTTTGGGGAAAATTACAAGTAAATAAAACTACGAAGTTCTTAATTCAAAATTATACATGAAAATGAAAATAACAACATTTAAATTAATTTCCAAGTATCAATTGAACTGAGACTCATTCACCAAGATAAATGAGTGGCAGAAAGAAATGGCATTTTTATTGAATTTTTCTTCAGTTTAGCTCTATACAAATCTTTCACCTTGCATTTACAGATTGCCATCTATTAATAAGGATTAAGGTCGGAGCTTCCTGTGAAATAGGAAAGATAAGAATTTATCAGCGACTTTTCCCATTCCACCAAATAAGATAAAGCTATGGTTGGTAGATGAATGAGCAGGAGTGATAGTTATGTGTTAGAAAACTCTGCCTCTTACTCTTAAACTGTTGCAATCAATCCAACTTACCAACCTTTACTTAAGTTTGCAGGAACATAGATGTTACAACTCTTAAGGTATTCTTTCCTGTAACACCCATTCCTGGGGACTTTGCTCAGATGCACCTGTTGTGTCTCTCCTCTTCCAAAAGACCAAACAACTACACCCATTAATCAACCATTGTTTTCTTTTCATTTTTGGGTGTTTGATGTTGAGTTCACTGCTTGCTGAGTGTCATTCATAGAAAAATCAATGATGAATCCTCATCTCATATGGATCTTATCTGAGTGATGCCTGCAAGGAGAAGGAAAACTTGTATCTTATTTTAATAGGGACTCAAATATGACCTCCAAAACTTTCATTTCCCACTAAAGGTAAAACTGCTACAGAATTTTGCTAGTTCATTTCCTGTTGCTTGGTTTGCTAATCCTACATATAGCACATTCCTCTATGGATGTTGAAATGTCTGCGCATTTTCTGATAATAGGCATGCCTTTGCAGATTTGCTAATGTCTTGGCCACTAAAAAGTTCCCAACCTATTTTGAAGGTTTAAACTTCTCTCCTGAGCGTGCTTCTCTTGTTCTCTGGTGTACCCAGCTTCTCCAAGTTGTAGAGCAGCACTTTCTTAATGTGGTAGTCTTCTTTGGTCACAAATCTGCGGCTTGTGCTACTTGCAATTGTTGATATGCCTCCTTAAAGTCTTCATCTTTTGCTTAATCCTCCCAATATGGTGCCTAAAGATAAAATAAAAATATTGTCTTTCATAAACGAAAGTTCAAGCTGAGATGTGGTGCTTAAAGCTAAAATCAAAGGTAACCTGAGTAACATGTTTGTTAATATGTCAGTGATAACCTTTCTTTTTTAAATTGGTAAATCTGATCAGAAACAAACAGGCTTCCATTCTTCCTGTATGTAGTAAGTGTATTATTTGGCCCGCTTTATTGTGGTGAGTTTGGCCCAGTTTTTTTTGGGTGGAATTTGAAACTGAGTCTATATTGTGGTTAGTGCTCTGCCTTGCCGCTTAATCTAAATTTTTGACATACATCTCCCCAGATGCTTCATGAATGAAATGCTAAAGGTAAAATATGGTCCCCAAAGCTGAAATTGAAGATTAGCTTGGCAACATATTTTCCAATTTGTTAGTAACACCTATCTTGTACATATGACAAAGTAAAAATGTTTGCTGCATTCTGGTTAGTGCTTGTGGATATTTAAGAGGTCGAGTAATGAAACAAAGAGAATATAACAATGGAAAATATATTGTATAAAGATTGACATAGTACACAAGGAAATGAGATGAAAAGGGATATGAAATGAGTGAATAATGAATATAAATATAAGGGAGGGAATGTGAGTGTAGGGATGCATCCTCTCAAAGGTAGCTTATATTAGTTAATTAGGACTATAAGAGGTTGATAATTGGCATGGACAATAGTTTCTTTACCAAACAATTAATGCTTCCTTTTCTTAATTGCTTGTGTAAGTGTGTTAAACTCTTTATTGTAAGTGGATAATTTGAAAACATCCATAAAACAGTTTGGAAAGATAACATGCTGGTTTATCTCTTCTAATAATACCACACTTATTTCATGTTGCTTGCATTATTTTCAACCTCAAAGGGAAGATGCACATTAGCGAAAGCTAATATAGGTGCATTGCTCATTTTATGTTTCAACTCTTTAAAAATACATTGCTGATACTTTCTCCTAGTAAAAATCTCAGCACTTGCAGTTATGGAATGCAATGGAGCTATTATTGCAGAGATTCAAGCAATGACCTTACTCAAATTTAGGTTAGTTACCACAAAACTCCCTATCTCTGTCATAGTGGAAGATTTTGGCTGATTGAGAATTTCCTCTATCTTTGTCATTTTGATCCTCAATTTTCCTTCATCAATGACACAGCCCAAATAATAGGGATTGCTGTTGGAAATATTGTTGTCATTGATGTCAAAGGAAAGTTAAACATATTGCTGCCATCAAAGAAGAGAATGTATGACTTGATATATAATTATCAATGGGAAATTAAATAATTATCACTTGGTAAGGCCAGCCCCATCAAAGCATTTAGATTAACTTAAATAATTATCATTTATGGGGCCGACCCCATTGAGACAGCACTGTTTTAAAGGCAAATTATTATTACTTTAATAAGGCTGACCCTTGCCTTGTTTAGTGCCCCTTTGGAGGAAGAGACGTCACCCTTGATGAATTTCCCCTATTGGGATATTAAAATAAATTAAATAAGTTTTAAATACTGGCCAACCTGCACTTTTGTAGCGCCACCTTGGGGAGATTAAAATAAATTAATTTGTGTTTAAAATGTGAGGCTGACCCCCTTGTGAAGGATCGCCTCCCTTGGGTGAAGAGGCATATGAGTTGTTTAAAATAAAGGTGAGATGGGAGTTGGAAGATAAGCAGAAAAAATGATAAATCAGTCCAATTCAGAGCAGAATTCAGAAGTATAACAGCAGAAATATGAATATGTTATAAGTAGATTTGAATGGAGGAATATATGCAGATTTAAAAAGGGGAATATATGCAGATTTGAAAAGGGGAATATATGCAGATCTGAGAAGGAAAGTATATGAAATGATTGCATTAAATTTGTGAAGATTGCATTATTTACAAGAAGATTTATATGAAGGCAAATCAAGCGATCAACATTCATTGAAGAAGCAATACTCAAGAAGACGAAAGCACGGTTCATTTGGAAGTTGGTGCTTCCCAAAAGAAGAGCTTGGTGTCTCTTGCTAAGTTGGTGCTTAGTAGTGGGGATTGGTGTCTCCAATAGGTTGGTGCCTATAAGTTGTTTGGTGGCGGGGATTGGTGTCTCCAGTGGGTTGGTGCCTACAAATCTATTGTAAGAATGTTTTCTTTTGAGGTTGGATTTGGATAATAGATCCAAGCAGTCCTTTCTCCATGGTTTTCTCCCGAAAGGGTTTCCACATAAATCTTGTGTCTCTTAATTGTTAGATCTCATTCGATTGCTTTCATTGTGGTTGCTTAATTTTAATAAGTAAAACTTTATCTTATATTGATTCATCCTCCCCTCTCAGTATAAGTGTGTGCTCATCAATTACTTGAGAAAATTGAATTTCTTTTCATTGACAACAACTTATTCTTGTTGAAAACTTGCAACACTTAAGTTCAAATGCATTAAACACTCTTCCCATGTTTTGCTACAAATTAAAACATCATCTAGGTTAATAGAATAGTTCCAATACATCATTCATAATTTTCTTCAATGTAGTTAGTGCATTGCATATACTAAAACAAAGTACAAGCGATTCATACAAACTTCGTCTTGAATGTTGTTTTCCATACATCCTCATTCACCCTCACTCCTTGGTAGCCAGATTTCAAGTGTAGTTTTATGGAGTACTTGACATGTTGTATGTTATGATATTTCTTCAAAATATTTGTAAAAAATCAGAAATATAGCAGACCACTTCGAGGGGATTACCTCCAATAATCATAAAATATGATATGAATTGAATATTTGATGATATGATGATTTGGGAGGAAATTCTCCCCTTTGTTTATAGGTTTAACTATGTAGGGACATATCCCTTCATCCTAATAAAGAGTATTTAAGGTATTAACTAAAAGTAAGGTTGAGGTTAAGCATGCCACAAGTGCTTAACTTATTATACTTAGGAATATATATTATATTCTTAGGAATATATGATATTAGGGTCATGCATTAGATAGAATATTAAGGACCTAACATGCCCCTCCCCTTCAAAAAAGCATTGTCCTCAATGCTTAGTAATTCTGGATGCGTTAGTATGAATTGTTCATCTTCCCATGTGGCATCTTCAATTGGCATATTCTTCTAGTTGAGTAGGAACTCATAGATAGCTCTATTTCATAACTATTTCACTCTTTTCTCAATAATTTTCTCAGATTCTAAAATAAACTTGCCTTCTTTATCTAACTCTAGCAATTCTAACTGAACTGGAATATTGTTACCTATTACTTTCTTTAAACAAGAGACATGGAAGATAGGATGAATTTTGTAAGAGGGTGGAAGTTCTAACTTATAAGCTACACTTCCTATTTGATGGAGAACCTTATAGGGACCATAAAATTTAGGTGCTGTTGATGTGTGTTTTGTGACTGCACCAAACAGTAGAATAAAGTTTCCAACGATACTCTATTCTTTCTTGATCAAAGTATTGTTGGCGTTTAAATTAGCACCTCGGAATGGATTTGAAAACGGACAGCTATGCACAGATAAACTGCTCTTCAAATTAGGAGGGAAGCTCCCTCTTGCTGATGGTGTTTGAAAGAAAGTAAACTAAAACTAAGTTGCCTATCTTTTTGATCAGCTTAGAGCACAAGGTTTTTTAAACACAAACGCCGCAGCTGAGATTTTCTGATAAGAAGTTCAACTACGACTAACCTAGACTAAAGACGTTCCTAACCTCTCAAGTAATAGCAGAGCAAGAGAAGTTAGAAATTAACAAGGTAGATTCTCTGACAAAAATACTTCAATAATCTTTCTTCCAACGAACACCTACACACTTCACTGCAAGCTGAAATAAAGATCATAAAAGTAAAACATAGATAACGGAAATCTGAGATTTTGGACCAAGGCAAAAGAGGCTCATGATTTTATTACTCAAATCTCTGAAACAAAGCTCACTTCTAACATGCCTTGAACAAGAAATTGCAGCTAAGGAGGCTTGCAAACTTATTCTTAACACAATAGAAAACAACAATCTTACTAACTCCTTGTTGGCTAAAGAGGCTCAACAATTTGCTTATCACAACACAAATGAACAATACTTGAGCAACAAATAGAAGGCACAATAGGCTCAGCGTTTTGTTCTCACTAGCACGGTTAAAGAAAATAAATGAGCAAAGGCTCTTATTTATAGAGAAGCAGAGGAGTAGGGAACCCTAAAATCTCCTTGCTTTCACAATCTAGGGCTTGCTCAGCAAGCAAGCTTTATTACTAAATCTAGAAAGATAAAACCTAGAAAGCAGAAAAAAGCGGGAAACGCCAACTATTACATCTTATCTTCTTTCTATCCTCAAAGAATGGATAAGGATTATTCCAAGAATAGAAAGAAAGCGGGAAAGAAAGCTTCTAGAAAGCTGCTTTAAAACTCGATCACATCCGCTAGGAAGTTAGAGATTGTGTCCCGGTTCGGTGCATCTATGCCATCAACAGCAAAACACCGCTTTTCAAGAATATCTTCAGCATCTGCAATAGATCTCAGGAAATCTTCAACCTCATTGGCCGCTTTATCGAACTTTGCTGACATCATTGAAATATGGCCTACCCTTCCGCCAACTGGGCTGCAACTATGAACACCATTAGGAACTGATTTTGCACCTCCTCAAGCTCGGCGTAGAACCATCTTCAAGGCTATCTTGAGAGAGGATCTCTATGACAAATTATTTGATGAAAAGAAGAGCTTCAACCACCCTTTGTGTAGGTGATGAATTCTTCAGGATATCCTTTCATAAGTTTTAACTTTGAAAACATGACGCTCTCTCCAAGCAAGGATTTGCCTTTTGTGCTCCTTTGAAACCGCTGAACCGTAGGCTGTGTCTAAATCAGCAATGATAATCTCATGCCTAGGTTTTACTTCAGCCAGTGTTTGTTCAAATCCTTGAATGCCTTGACGAAGTTCATGAGCGTTTTCTCTCAACTGGAACATCCGAGCCAAGATCTCCTTTCCTCTGACAATGAAGCTCTCGATCCATTCCTGAGTCTCTTTCCCACATATAACTAGTTGTCTTAACTGATGGTGATCAGCTGGTGTCTCCAAGACCTGCGGCAGCAACTGGATTGCTTGTGAAGAACCACGAACAAGGTTAGAAATGAAAAGCTTAAGCTACTGATTTTCAGCCTTGAGGGCTGCCTTATCTTCTCCATCTTTTAGCACTCTTTCATGAAGGTTTTCAAATACAACTTTGAAGAGACTCAAATCTGCATGTCTGGTATTTCTACCAAGATTAGCCTTGACCATGACAAAATCATCCATGTTTACCTCATCCCTATTCTTATCTTCTGGGGGCACTGCAGTCTCTATGACAATCTCGTTATCAGGATTCCTATCAAAATGAACTTGCTTCTTTGCCGCCTTCTTAGGAGGTTCCTGATAAATGTTATCGAGATCATCAACACTCGCTTGATATGAAGGCCTTCTCCTAACCCTTCCTAAGGAGTTCTCAAGCCAAGACACCGTAGTATCTTTACTAACTTCCTCAGGAGGTACTGCTGCGATCTCTTCATCATCTTAGATATCAAGATCAATGTGAAT
>VDFB02179097.1:0-41207 GCA_007258455.2 Sequoia sempervirens
GACTAGATGAGGTTCCACTTTCTCCATTTTCAACAATGATGTTTTGGTGGAGAGCAACAGGAAGAGTTGCATAAATTCAAACATGAATAAGGTATGTATATTTGTTCTGTATATGTGCCATTTTTCCATTCTACCATGAAAACTGAAGAAATGAACGACTATTCATTGCGGGGTTTTTGTTTTGTGATTTTTTGTTGAGGGTTTTTTAATTTCATTTTCTCCTATCTACTAGTTTTGAAAATTTGTGGTTGCCGAATAAAATAGTTGGCAACCCATTATGGAAATATGAGTGAACTAATAGAATAAGGTTTACAAAAACCACAAACCATGCTGAATATATTACGAGGTTGGAAAATGCAACGTAGGTTCTGGAATGGAATGGTATGTTGTGAAATCACTTAAAGCCCAGAACATTGCCATTGTTCACATTCTTATTTTGAATGTTGTAGGGTTTTCGTTGGGAAAAGGGCTATTTATTTGAAATATACGTATGATAATGTTTTTTCGGTTGAGGGTTTTTAAATTTGTGTTTGGTTTCTTCCCCATATACTTTTTTTCAAATTTTTTCATTGCCAAATGAAATAAGTGGCAACCCATTATGGAAATATGAGTGAAATTACTGAATAAAGTTTATAGAAAGCAAAATCCATGTGTCATATATTATGAGGTTGGAAAATGCAACATGGGTTTTGGAATGAAATGATATATTTTGAAAACCACATAAAATCCAAAACATCACCATTGTTCACATTGTTAATCAAAATGGAGAAAAAAGTGCAAAATGTGGCATTTGAATTCGTAATTTGCAAATAGCAAAAAGCCCAAATGACATCCCATTTTTGCTGTCATTTTATACACTATTGTTTTGGAAAACACACTGTCTCCTAAAACTTGGACTATTGTAAAACCCTTTAGAAGTAATAGAACAATTGGTTACTCACTCCTAACCTCAATTTGGTATGTTTTGTGATTGTGTGGAGAACCTTTTGTGATTTAGATAGTAGCAACATAATTGTTATGAAATAACTTGCACAATAGAATAATATGATATGAAATACACTGCAAATACTTGATAATAACTGAGAATAACAAGCCACTTCGAGGGGCCAAACCTCCAAATATCTCTAATGAGAACACACTTCACACTTGATGATGAAATAAGACTCACAACATCCTATATATACCTATTTATGCTAAGGATATCACCTAAGCTGACTTAGACACACCTATATAAGACTTAGGCCGACCTAAACAACTAAATAACAATATACTAATGATAATATGACTTAATAGAGAGTTAAGATAGCCACAAGCTGACTATTCATAACTTGATGTACAATAATATTAAGGGTGTAGCATGCCCCCTTCTTCAAAGAAGCATTGTCCTCAATGCTAATCAAGTTTGGAAACTTTTGAATGAACTCCTCATCTTCCCACGTGGCATCTACAACTGGTAACTTCTTCCATTGGATGAGATACTCAGTGATAGTTCTATTCCTCAGCTTCTTTGTGCATGTTTGACGAGTGCATTTTGGTTCCAAAATGATTATTCCTTCTTCATCCAACTCAGGAAGTGTTGTTTGAGTGGGAATATTATGCCCAATTACCTTCTTCAAATAGGAAACATGAAAAATTGGATGTATCTTTGTTGTTGGTGGCAACTCAAGCTTGTAGGAAACACTGCCGATCTTCTGCATGATTTGGTATGGACCATAACACTTTGGAGACAACTTATTATTCTTTCTTTGCTGCTTTAGTGAGATTTGCTTATAAGGTTGCAATCACAAGAAGACCCAATCCCCAACTTCAAAACTTCTTTCACTACGATGTTGGTCTGCTTGTTGTTTCATTCGATTTTGTGCCATGGCTAAATTCTCCTTGAGTCCTGAAAGTACTTGTTGTTGATGAAATAGTGATGGCACCACTACTTAGAACTCTTAGGACACCCCATGGTGATGATGTGATGGAAGGAGGATGATATCCATAAAGTGCCAAAATGGAGACATTTTTTATGGTGGCTATGAAAAGAAGTGTTATACCACCATTCACTTAAGTGGTAGCCAATCTACCCACTAAGACTATTTCTCTAAAGTGAAACAACGTAGATATCCTTCCAAACACTTATTAACAACCTTTGTTTGCCCATCTGATTGAGGGTGGTATGAAAAGCTAAGAGCCAATTGAGTACCCAAACATGAGAATAAATCTTTCCAAAAGTGACTAGTGAAGATAGGATCATGATCACTAACAATAAGTTTAGGTGTACCATGTAGGTTTTGGATATTCTCCAAAAAAGCTTTAGCCACTGCACTTGCTGTAAAAGGATGTGCTAATGCAATGAAATGTGCATATTTAGTGAGCCAATCAACTACCACCATGATGACATTATGACCTTTAGATTTGGGAAGCCTTGTGATGAAGTCCATGGATACCTCTTCCCAATGTTGGCTAGGAATAGATAATGGTTGCAAGAGACCTAGTGTCTTAATTGTCTCCCCTTTATGCCTTTGACACACCAAACATTCAGCCACAAATTTTTGAACATCACCCTTAAGCCCCTCCCAAAATAAATCCTGCTTGACTCAATGATATGTCTTCAAAAATCCTGATGACCACCCACTGGAGACTCATGCAACTCTATGAGAATCTTGATTTTAAGGTTGGAATTCTTGCAGAGATACAAATGCTCTTTATACCAAAGAGTATCTCCCTTCCAACAAAACTTATCTGAACTACTAGGATCACTTTTTAATTGCTCGATGAGGTTACTTGTCGCAACATCATTTTGCCACTCTACTTTGGCTTCCTCCACCCAATTTGCTTGTAGTATTGAAAGGGCACACAATAAGGCTTCATCTTTCTCATCCTTCCTTGACAGCGCATCTGCGACAATATTTTCTTTCCCTTTCTTATATACAATCTCAAAGTCATATCCTAACATCTTAGTGACCCATTTTTGTTGCTCTTTAGAAGATAGTCGTTGTTCCAAAAAATATTTTAGGCTATCATGATCTGTCTTAACCTTGAAATGTCTACCCAATAGATAAGGCCGCCATTGTTTCACTGCATGGAGTATTGCTAGAATTTCCTTCTCATAAATAGGTTTTGGTAGATTCTTACCTTTTAATTAACGACTCTCAAAAGCAATTGGTCGACCTTCTTGCATGAGCATTGCTCCTATCCCATTTCCAGAAGCATCACATTCCACAATGAATTCCTTGGTGAAGTCAGGAGTGGCAAGTACTGGAGTTGTACACATAGCCTCCTTCAATCTCTCAAATGTTGTATTGGCAGACTTGTTCCAATGAAAAGAATCCTTCTTCAATAGAGTGGTGAGAGGTGCTACTATACTACCATAATTCTTCACAAATCTTCTATAGTACCTTGTCAATCCCAAGAATCCTCTCAGTTTCTTAATGGCTTTTGGAATAGGCCATTCCATGATAGCCTTAATTTTGTTAGGGTCCACCTTTACTCCTTCATGTGAAACTATGTGTCCCAAATACTCCACCTCTGTAAGACCAAAAGCACACTTGGATGGCTTAGCATAGAGTTTATGATCTTCAAGTATTTGTAATGCTTGGTCCACATGTTGCAAATTTTTCTTCCCAAGTCTTGCTATAAATTAAAATATCATCAAAGAATACTAACACAAACTTTTCTCAGAACTTCTTAAAATGGAATTCCTCAAACTTTGGAATGTAGATGGTGCATTGGTAAGACCAAATGGCATCACCAAAATTCATAATGACCCTCATGATTCCAAAATGCTATCTTACAAATATATTCCTCCTTAATCCGAATTTGGTGATAACCAGATCTAAGATCTAACTTGGTAAAAAACATAGCTCCATTTAATTCATCTAACAAATCATCAATGATTGGAATTGGAAACTTATCTTTAATGGTGTACATGTTGAGCACTCTATAATCTGGACACATGTGCCAAGTATCATCCTTCTTACGTACGATCACCATAGGTGAGGAGTAAGCACTTTAGCTATGCCTGATGATTCCTACCTCTAGCATCTCTTCAACAATCTTTTATCTCATCTTTGTATGTGTGGATACCTATAAGGCACGATGTTGATGGTTGGCTCCTGGGACTAAGCGTATGGCATGATCATGATCCCTCTTAGGGGGAAGTCCTTTGGGCATATCTCCAAGAACAACTAAGTGACGATCAGTTATAGCTTGCAAATCTGGATGAGTAGGAGTATTAGATTGAGAGACTTCTAATGAACATAGTTGGGCCACAAATCCATCCACTCCTTTCTTAAGCAACTTTTGCATTTGATGAGAGCTTACCATTTGTGGAGATTTTTCCTTCAACCCCCTTAGCTCTACTATCCTTCCTTCTAATTGAAATCTCATGAACAGTTCTTGGAAGTTCATCTCAATTGTTTCTAATGTAGTAAGCCATTGTACTCCCAAAACAATATCTGCTGCACCCATGGATATCACATACATTGGGGTATCAAGTTGATAATCTCCCATGGATAATTTAATGCTATGACACTTCCCTGAACAACTAATTGTACCACCATCTACAATCAAAACTTGAAACTCTAGAGCTGGATATATGAAACAATTTAGATGAGTAGCTAACATTTTGTTTATGAAATTATGAGTACTACCTGAGTCGATCAACACTGTTACCTTTTGCTTCTTTAGGAACCCCACCACCTTGAGAGTTTATGGAGCACTAAAACCTAAGAATGCATGACAAGAAATGATTGATTGAGAATCATGTGATTCCTCATTTGACTCCCTTTCATCTTCTAGTATGGGTTCCTCCTCTTCTTCCTCATTGGGACCTTCAATATAAAACAATTTCTTTTCACTACATTTATGTCCTCATTGTATTTGCTATCTGAGATTGAAACACAAGCCTTTTGCTCTTTTCTCCTCAGTTTTTATTGGAGTCAGCTTGGTAGGTTGTGTTGAATATCCTTTTCTCTCTTGTCCACATTATCCTTGCTTCTTAGGAATCAAATACTTCTCCTCTACCTACATGCTTCAAGATAAAGACTCATTTATGGAACTGGGCTAAACATGCATACCTCATGTTGAATGTGATCCTTGAGACCACCCAAGAATAAGTCATTCAAGTTTTCCTCCATAATTATATCCGCTTTAAGATAGATTTTGCGGTGCTTAATATAATCATATAGCGATCGTTTTGTTGAAGTTGCTAGCTAAGTGAAGAAGTTATTACGTGGCGTTGTTGCTTTATATTGTGCTTCCTCATACAAAATTGAACATGAGATGGTGAGAGCTCCTTTTACTTAGATGAGTGCAAAGCCAATGATACCAAATGAATTGATCTAGTTCTAGATATAAGGAAGCCATCATGACCTTTTATCCATTTGGGATTTGGTGTACTTCAAAAAAATTCTCCATTTGGTTTATCCATGTTAGAGGATCCTTACCATCGAACTTACGCATATCCACCTTTGGAAATAAATTCCTAGATCCCATAGGAGTACTAAAGCTTGTGTCAGTAGTAGCTGACCTAGAATTTTCACCTTGGCCGCTTGAGAACTCCTTTCTTGATTCAGCCCTGTAGGTGCTTAACATGTTTCGTATGTCTGATATATCTCCTCTTATGTCACACATATCCATATTAATTGAGGAAATTTCTTCCTTGACCTTATTTATTTCCTCATTATGAGTAATATCCTCAATTGTTTCACCATCCTTATTAGGAGACTTCCCCGGAGTGACATTCTTCTTACCCCTTGTTCCAGGCCTTGGCATGATGGAAACCACTAATGTTGAAATAAATCACACAAATGAAACTTAAATTCTCTCTCAATTTTTGCTGCCAATCTCCTTAATCATGTCTTAAAAACCCAATAAGAAATCAGACTCCAATTCAATAAGATGTATGAGATATGTAGATTCCAAAAATAGTGTAGAAACACTAATTCTACAATAATTCGCTTAATTATGCTCCAATTCTTCTAAAATCTATACTGTAGCTTCTTTAATATGTTCTTCAAAAACCCTTTAAAAATTAGAAAAAAATTCACCAAAATATGAAAGATATGCTCTTCCAAAAATTGCCTCTAAAATTGAGAAAAACCTTGCCTCTATTACCACTTGTTGTACGTGCTTGAACAATAGAAAAAATTAGTGTGTCCTTCTTACCAATATGATAACTGAATATGCATGCTTTGGGGAAAACCTCCAAATATCTCTAATGAGAACACACTTCACACTTGATGATGAAATAAGACTCACAACCTCCTATATATACCTATTTATGCCAAGGATATCATCTAGGCCGACTTAGACACACCTATATAAGACTTAGGCTGACCTAAACTACTAAATAACAATATACTAATGATAATATGACTTAATAGAGAGTTAAGATAGCCACAAGCTGACTATTCATAACTCGATGTACAATAATATTAAGGGCGTAGCAGTAATGAAATTGGAAAATGGCAGGTATTATGAAACTTGCAAGGCACAATGTTATAGATTGTTTGCAATGCTAGAAAACACATTGTCTTATGTTTTCCATTGTTCACATTATTATTTGGAATGGAGAAAAAAGAGAAAAATGTGGCATTCAAAATCATAATTTGAAAATAGCAAAAATCCTAGATGACATCCCATTTTTTCTACCATTTTATACACTATTGTTTTGGAAAACATAGTGTCTCCTAAAACTCTAACTATTGCAAAACCCTTTAGAAGTAACAACTGAATTGGTTACTCACCCCTGAACTCAATTTGGTATGTTTTGTTATTGTGTGGAGAACCTTTTGTGATTTAGATAGTAGGAATGTAATGAAATTGGAAAACAACAGGTATTAGGAAACTTGGAAGGCACGGTGTTATAGATTGTTTGCAGTGTTGGAAAACACACTATCATATGTCAGTTAACTATTACCTACCTTTCCTAGATGTTTGGTCTTGTCTTCTGGTACAGTCCAAATGTCATTTCACTTTGTTCATCTGATTGAAACAAAATGCCCCGACAGAAAAGAAGGCCAAATGGACAAATTGCACTGATGGAAAGACTTGATGATTGGACGTTAACTCCGACCCACCATAGCCTGTCCCATCACTAGGAAAACATGTTAACACTAGTGGGTTTTCAAAATCATATTTTGGAATGGACAAAAACCCAAAAAAATGTGTTATTCGAAACCATTATTTGCAAATAGCAAAACAAGGTGCTAAGAATGTAATGAAATTGGAAAATAGTAGGTATTATGATACCTACAAGGCACAGTGTTGTTATAGATTGTTTGCAGTGTTGGAAAACACACTATCCCATGTTAGTTAGTTCATTATGAAGAGTTTTATTTCATTACTCCAAGAATTTAATGAAGTCCACTTTCAAATTTTTGAACATCCCTTTGCTACAGTCCAAATCTCATTTCAATTTCTTTATCTGATTAGAACAAATAAAATGCTTGCATTATTTACAATGTTAGAAAAAACACTGTCTCTTCTCACTTGCACAAGGTTTTACAACACTATATGCATTGATTATTTCTTAACACCTAGGGTTTTCCAACATGCATTCTTACTAAACAAAAACAATGTCTTCAAGAGCTTTTGTAATATAGACAATCTAAATGTATTGAAAATCCCTTTCAAAATTTATAAGGACTTTTAATTTGGGAAAAAATCTCATTTAAATTTCTCACATGACTAAAAAAAAAGTGCACAAAATAATTGCAATTTGGAAAACACAATGTTGGGTTTCAGTTATTTTAGTGTTGTATTTTATCAAATAGCACATATCTCATTTAAGGGGGGCTCTATTAACCCTCAACACATAGTGTGATTCATAGTACACACTTCATTCTATTTTGCAACAATTCATGTTGGAAAACCCTAGTTGTTAAGAAACAAGCAACAAAAATAGTGTTGTAAAACCCTCTGCAACACTACTGGATATTACCCATCACCTCAATTTGGTTAGTTTTCTCCTCCAACTCATCCACGTGCACTCAAACCTTTAGCTTTCAATGTGCAGATTGGAAACAAATAGTATTTTCACCTTTCTTTCTCCAAATAGAAAAGGCCCATGTCATTCCCTTCCACTTTTCCTGTGCCAGACAAAAGAAACTTCATGACAAAGGTAATGCACCTACCTTTTCCATCCAGCATGAGGCAGAAAAACTAACCTGACGACACTGTTAACTCCTACCTACCATTTCCTGGACGTTTGGTCTTGCCTACTGGTTTCATCACTTTGATCCCCTATCTTGGGGGGCCCACACTACGATGTTTTGTCATGTTATGCATGTTTTTCATGTGTTTTTGTATGTACATAGGTGCTTTTTATCTAGGAGTTAGCCGACTCCTATGCTCAAAGAATGTAATGAAGTTCAGTTTCAAAATTTTGAACAACTCTTTGCTACATTCCAAATGTAATTTTGCTTTCTTTATCTAATTAGAAAAAATAAATTTCTTGCATTATTTGCAAAGTTGGAAAACACACTATCTCCTCTCAATTGTAGAGGGTTTACAACACTATATGGGTTGCTTGTTTCTTAACACCTTATATGGAGATAGTGTGTTTTCCAACACTACAAATAATGTGAGCACTTATTTGGTCAAATCAGATGAGGAAAATGAAAATTCTATTTTGATGTCATGTCACATACATAAGTGCTTTTTTTTATGAGTTAGCTTTCTCCTAATTGCAACAAATAAATTGCTCGCATTATTTGCACAGTTGGAAAACACACTGTCTCCTCTTAGTTGTAGAGGGTTTTACAACACTATAAATGGAGATAGTGTGGTTTCCAACTCTCCAAATAATGTGACCATTTATTTGATCAAATTAGATGAGGAAAGTGAAATGCCATTTTGATGTCATGTTACATACATAGGTGCTTTTTTCTCTAAAGTCAAAAAGCTAGACAAAATGCACCCAGCATCGCCATTTTGCACATTTTTCATTTCTCTAGTTTGGTAGGTGGGAGGAATGATTTGGAAAAGAAAATGGAGTTGCAAGTGGTTGAAACACTAGAAACCTGTCAAATGCATTCCTCGCTACAATGCATAGGAATTTTCCACATTTTGATTTTGCAATTTGCTAGCTAGGGAGGGACGTGTGGTTGAGGATGGAGACAGTGTGTTTTCCAACACTGCAAATAATGTGAGCATTTATTTGGTTGAATTAGATGAGGAAAGTGAAATTCCATTTTGATCTCATGTTACATACATAGGTGTTTTTTGTCTAAAGTGAAAAATCTAGACAAAACACACCTAACATCATTTTCCATAGTTTTGATTTTCCAATTTGGTGGGTGGGGAGGGACACATGGGTGAGGAAAATGGAGTTGCAGGTAGATGAACCAATACAAACCCCTCAAATTCATTCATCACCATGGTGCATTGCCATTTTTCACATTTTTATTTTGCAGTTTGTTGGCTATAGAGGGACGCACAGCCGAGGATGGAGACAGTGTGTTTTCCAACACAACAAATAATGTGAGCATTTATTCAGTCGAATTAGATGAGGAAGGTGAAATTCCATTTTCATATCATGTTTCATACATTGGTGCTTTTTTCCTATGAGTTAGCTTTCTCCTAATTGGAAAAAATAAATTGCTCGCATTATTTGCACAGTTGGAAAACACACTGTCTCCTCTCAATTGCAGAGGGTTTTACAACACTATATGGGTTGCTTGTTTCTTACCACCCTATATGGAGATAGTGTTTTTTCCAATACTGCAAATAATGTGATCATTTATTTGGTCGAATTAGATTAGGAAAATGAAATGCCATTTTTATCTCATGTTACATACATAGGTGCTTTTTGTTTATGATTTAGATTTCTCTTGATTGGAACACATAAATTGCTTGCATTATTTGCACAGTTGGAAAACACATTGTATCCTCTCAATTGCAAAGGGTTTTACAACATTATATGGGTTGCTTGTTTCTTAACACCTTATATCGAGACAGTGTGTTTTCCAACACTATAAATAATGTGCATTTATTTCGTCAAATTAGAAGAGGAAAATGAAATGCCATTTTGATCTCATGTTACATACATAGGTGTTTTTTTTTATGAGGTAGCTTTCTCCTGATTGGAACAAATCAATTGCTCACAATATTTACACATTTGGAAAATACATTGTCTCCTCTCAGTTGTAGAGGGTTTTATATCACTATATGGGTTGCTTGTTTATTAACACCTTATATGGAGACAGTGTGTTTTACAACTGTGCAAATAATGTGAGCATTTATTTTTTCAAATCAAATGAGGAAAATGAAATGCCATTTGATCTCATGTTACATGCATAGCTGCTTTTTGTTTATGATTTAGCTTTCTCTTGATTGGAACAAATGAATTGCTCGCATTATTTGCACAGTTGAAAAACACACTGTCTCCTCTTAGTTGCAGATGGTTTTACAACACTATATGGGTTGCAGATGGTTTTACAACACTATATGGGTTGCTTGTTTCTTAACACCTTATATGGAGACAGGGTATGTGCAGGATCATGATGGGCCAAAAAGTGGCAATATGATGGGTATGTGTTGGGTATGTGGCTGACAACTCTTTTTTTACCCAAAATTGATGAAACAAAAAGGGTTTTTAAAGGAGATTCTCAACTTTCCACCAATATAAATTATTCTTTACTTTGAACTTAATAAATAATTATGATTCATTTTCTATTTTAATTATGACTAAAGTCCTGATTGATAGGCTAATTGAAAAACATCTATAACTTTCAAACAGTATCACATTTTCTGAATCTAGAACATGCATCATATTCTATGCTTCACATACTATAGGATTAAAAAATAAAAAATAAAAATTCATGAAGTTTTGACCAAGTTAAGGTGGTCAGACATGCAAACTTTTATATTTTTTAAAATTTGTAATAAAAAAATCATAATTAATTATTTATTTGGACAAAAAATTACAAAAAAATATGCATCACAATTTATGACATGAGTCCTCTACTTATATCTAACATCTTAAAAAAAATATTATCATTTTATTGTGGTTAAGGTGGTCAAATAGACACTCCACTTCTTATTTTTCCCCTAAAATTTAAGTGCTACCATTGAAATTTCAAATTTTCACCAAATAGGATTTTTTTTAAATATAAAACCTAGTAGTTTAGAAACTACATTCAATTTGCTATATATAGACTTATTTCTTCCCATATTTTAAAATAATATGATAACTTATTCAAATTTTTCCATCAAGTTGCCTAACTCTAATTTTTTTCTCAATTTTTGCCACTTAAGGGCTTGTTTTTTCCACTATTGATCCCAAGACATACCCAACAGTGTATTTGCAGAGTTGGAAAACACACTATCTCCTCTCAATTGTAGAGGGTTTTACAACACTATATGGGTTGGTTGTTTATTAACACCTTATATGGAGACAATGTGTTTTCCAACACTGCAAAATAATGTGAGAATTTATTTCGTCGAATCAGATGAGGAAAATGAGATGCCGCTTTGATCTCATGTTACATACATAGGTGCTTTTTGTTTACAAGTTAGCTTTCTCCTGATTGGAACAAATGAACTGCTCTAGTAGAATGAACATTCATTGTTTCACAGTTCTAGTAAAATAGCAAAATGGCAGATATGATTGCTGATATATATACTAGTGTTAAATTGAAAATTAAATTCCCAATGTACAATTAAATATGTTTGTTTATTATTTGTGCAAGCTAGCATTTTGCACTCAAAAAAATATATAAATTGTATATTGGTGAAATTTGGAATAAAAAAAATCATTTGTAGCACCAAATGTCTTTAATTTTCCAATTTAATCTATCGCTAACACTTGTCTTTCTTCCAAGTGGCTGATATAGGTGAGGAAAGAAAATTGAACAAAACAAGGGTAGGTGGATTGAGAAGGATGCTTTAGGAGATGTGAAGCTTCTGTAGTAAATACAGGTGATTCTGGTTGCCATAGATTGAATCGCAAGTGTAGTGGACAGTTAAAGATCCAAAATTTATTATGCATTTAGACGTTTCGATTTATTTGAAATTTTGAAATGATGGGGTTTTCAATCAATTGTCATTTTCATGTGATTCTTAAGTGTTTTGTGCTAATTTTAAATCTTTCACTAAAATATTTTCTATGTGGACATGTATGTATGTGAAATTACTTACAAACAACATTCAAAGTGAAGAACCCAGTTGAAGGAAGAACCCAGTTCAAGGGAAATGCATGTACAGGTTTTGAGTTTGGACCATATTCATGGTTACCTAAAATTGTATCAGTATCTAGACAAGGTGTAACAACAATTTCTTCACTTGAACTATGTTCTTCACTATGAAATGTGAGCAGCAATAGAGGCTTTTGTGAGTATTTCCTATTTTACTAAATGGTCAAAATATGTCCTCTTGAGAGTCCATCCTATGATCATATCCTAATTTAAACCTCTTTTCTATAACTCGAGTTGAATAGTTCTCCATATTTAAAAGTTCTATTTAATGTTAGTTTCCCATCATCTGTCATTTTTTTGTGGTTCTTAAGTGTTTTCGTAATAGTTATTTTTACAATTTCCTTATTTGTCTAGAATATTTACTAAGTTATAAATGATTCATTTTTAACATCTGATGGAAATGTTGTAGAATGCTATTTCTATATCCTATTCCTATTCTTTTTTAGTATGTTTCGATCTAACCACCACACTGCAAAAGATGTGCAGATATAACAAGTCATTACTTGAAATATTTCTATGCATTGTATTAAATAGAACTCATAAAGCTAATGGGTAGAAATAACTTGTGTAAAATGGGTATAATGCCACAAACTTAATTGAAAATTCAGCCTACATTACTTGGCACTACATATTATAGAAAAATAGACAAATTGTAAAAGAGCTATTAGAATAATAGCATACATGGAAACAAAAAGTGACGAAATCGGAAGATGGGACCAAACATCCAGGATATGGTAGGTAGGAGTTAATGCCGCCATCAAGTTGGTTTCCCCACCTCATGTTAGATGAAAAAGGAAAGTTCCTTAGCTTTTTCATGAAGTTTCTTTTGTCTGGTGCAGGAAAAGTGGAAGGGAATGACGTGGGCTTTTTCTGTTTGGAGAAAGAAAGGTGAAAATACTATTTGTTTCTAGTTTGCACATTGAAAGCTTATGGTTTGAGTGCATGTGGACGAGTTGGAGGAGAAAGCTAACCAAATTGAGGTGACAGGTACTATCCAATAGTGTTGCAAATGGTTTTACAAAACTATTTGGGTTACTTATTTCTTAACACCTAGGGGTTTCTAACATGAATTGTTGCAAAATAGAATGAAGTGCATACTATGAATCACACTATGTGTTGAGGGTTAATTGAGTCCCCCTTAAATGAGAGATGTGCTATTTGATAAAAGACAACACCATCTATATGTTTGTATACTTGCATTACAAGACAAAGGTTGGGTATAAGTAAAGGCAGGATTCAAAACACATTATGTTTTCCAACATGCACTACACAACATTCATCACTTTCAACGAGTTTATTCATTATTGCCAATAATGGTAAGAAATTAGTGTCCTTTCTTTTTGTAATGCACACCTACATATACAGGTTTAAAAACCAGAAAGGGTTTGGGTATGCTATGATGTGGAGGTTGAAAAATGCAATGTGTTATGAAGCATGTAATTTGTTATATACTTGAAACTTAAACACAACAATGGAAGGTGTAATTTTGAAGACTTTCATACTATTTTGTAACATTCCATGTTGCAAAACCATGGGTGTTAAGAAGCAAGCAACCCAACATGAGATGAACCTTTACATTTAAATAGGGAGATTCAAATAAATGAAACCCAACACCGTGTTTTCCCAATTACAATTATTTTGTGCACTTTTTTTTTCAATTGTGTGAAATTTAAACACAACAATGGAATGTGTGATTTTGAAGATATTCATACTATTTTGTAAAACTTTATGTTGCAATGCCCTACATGTTAAGAAGTAAGCAACCCGCTATGAGACAACCCTTTACACTTAAACAAGGGAGATTGAAATAACTAAAACCCAAAATTGTGTTTTCCAAATTGCAATTATTTTGTGAACTTTTTTTTTAGTCATGCAAAATTTAAATGCAATCTTTGCCCAAATTAAAAGTCCTTATAAATTTTGAAAATCCTTTTCAATACATTTAGACTATCTATATTACAAAACCTCTTGAAGATATTATTTTTGTTTAGTAAGAATGAATGTTGGACAACCCTAGGTGTTATGAAACAAGCAATGCATATAGTGTTGTAAAACCCTATGCAAGTGAGAAGAGACAGTGTGTTTTCTAGCACTACAAATAATGCGAGCATTTTATTTATTCCAATCAGATAAATAAACTGAAATGACATTTGTATTGTAGCAAAGACTTGTTCAAAAATTTGAAAGTGGACTTCATTACATTCTTGGAGCAATGAAATAAAATTCTTCATAATGAACTAACTGATTGGCACCATTTGGATTTGATTTGAAAATATATTTATCAAAAATATCTTTAATTTCACTGATATTTCTAGAATGGGTTGTCAATTATTTCATTCAAAAATTGCAAAATTTCATATTTCCCATTGCTCTCTTCCAACCTACAAAACGTCACCATGGAAAATGGTGGCAAAAATGGGACCTCGTTTGGGATTTTTGCTATTTGCAAATAATGGTTTTCAATGACATGTCTTGGGCTTTTTGTTCATTTAGAAATATGATTTTTAAAACAAGATGACTATTATGATGCGTGTGACATGCATTTTTGTAGGGAGAATAGCCCACTCCCAATTGCAGAAGGTGATCTCCTTACGATATGGCTTACACATGATAACGTATTTCCCTTCTTCAAGGATAAGACATGTCTGATTCTCATTGCTAGTTGATTTATGGATTCAACTATGTAAGAATTTTTGCATCAATGTTTCGGATTAGACTCCGTGATCCAGCATTAAGATGATTGATGCTCTCTTCTTCATCCTAATGTTGGATCATGGAGTGTGATCTGAAACGTTGATGCAAAAATTATTACACAATCAAATCCAAAAATTAACTAGCAATAATCAATATGGATTGTGGAAAATTGATATCATTTATGTCTAATTATGTTCTCATTTCAAACAAACATTTTTTAAGGGATAATAGCTTGATTTTGCTATATTTTGTAGGGAGATTAGATCCTTGCAATTAGACATTGCTATTATCCCTAGAAGAATACATGTTAGAGGCATCATAACATACAAAAACCCTATGATGGGACAACATAATGCAAAAAATAATTGGAGGTTGGAAAATACTGTGTGTTGCGAGTTCTTTCATTTTGCACGTTGAAATTTGAAGGTTTGAGAGCATGGAGTTGAGTTGTAGGTGTGGGATATATAAAAGTATCCAAATTCAACTGAGGGGTGATTGACAAATTAGGATGTTACTTGTGAAGGGTTTGTAAATGGTATTTGGTTTGCAGGTATAGTAACACCCAGTGTTTTCCAACCTGCAATTACACATTGTTGGCCTTGGCATTCTATGAAAAGTTCAACCTCTCCATGCCTGATACAAGCGTTCGATAAAATACATGACAACATTTCATGAAAACTAGGCATCTTTGGAGCTACTTTGCAATATTTGAAAAACAAGCTCTTCTCTCTAGCACACGTCACCACCTCTTCCACAATCTCATCCACTCAACTCCATGTTGTCGGAAGGTGTCATCAATGTATAATATAGAGAGGTGCATGTTTTGGAAATGAGAAAGGTATGATTGAATGTTTTCCAATTGTCATGAAATGTTGTTGTGTTGGTGAGGGGGGACAACCCTGTGTGTTTTCCATCTTGAAACTTTTTTTGTACATCTTGTGTTCCAAATGTATAACGATATTGAAATGGAATGTTTGTTGAAAGTAAGGGTTGTTATAAAATATGAAGGTGAACTCCAATACACTGTGTTCTTACAGTTTGCATAATAGAAAGTGTTGTCTTTGAAGAAGAATTGAGAAGTGAGGGAAAACCCTTTGTGTTTTCCATCCTACAATTTTTTTTTTTGTGTGGATATTTTGCTGCAAGCAAGGGAAGTTATAAAATATGAAGGAAAACTTCAATACATTGTACGATGTGCATAACACTAACTATTGTCTTTGAACAAAATTTGAAAAGTTTGGGACAACCCTGTGTGTTTTCCATCCTACAACTTTTTTATGCATCTTGTGTTCAGAATGTATTACGATATTCAAATGGAATGTTTGTTGCAAGTAATGGGTTGTTGTAAAATATGAAGATGAACTTGAATACGGTGTTTTATTATAGTCTACATAATAGAAAGTGTTGTCTTTGAAGAAGAATAGAGAAGTGAGGGACAACCTTGTTAACCAAATTGAGGTGGGGGGTAACCAATAGGTTTGTTACTTGTAAAGGGTTTTAGAACAGTTTGTGGGTTGCATAATTTATAACACCTTGTGTTTTCCAACCTAAAATTTTAGATAATAGTTTGAATGTCTTGAAAAGCTTTTCTTATTTAGACTGTATGAATGTAAAAAGGAACCTCCAAAAATTACAACTGTTAGTTATGGTATAAATTGCAATTCAGTATCTTCATGTGGTTGAAAAAAATAAATGGAAAAAATAATTGCATATTGTAAACCACAGTGGGTTACTTGTATAATTTTTTACAATAGTGTGGGTTGTACATTTAATAACAACATCTCTTTTCCAGCCTGCAATTTTGTTGTCATTAGGAATGTATTGAAAACCTTTTTTTTATTTAGACACAAATGTAATCAAAGAAACCTACAAAATTTATCACAAGTATTAAGTAGACTAAAATATGCATTTCAAATTCTTCTTTTGATTGAAAAAATATATGCTTGATTATTGCAAATGGTAAAATAAATTTTGGAACTTTAATTGTCCATAACACTTGCAACAATTTTACAGTTTACAGGAAACCAAGGATGCATGCTATAAAAGGGAATTTTCTTCATACACCAAAGAATGTCTTTGAGGTGGAAAACACACTTGAAAGGGTGTGTGGTAGCACATCTTCTTCAAGGTGGTCATATTCATGAAATGTGCAGGTAAGATTTGGTAATTACAAGATGCAATCAAATGTATAATTTTAATCTCTCATAAGTGGTTACGATGTTAATTGGAAAGTGGGAATGTTTTAATCAGGAGGTAACAACTGCAGTATAGAGGAAGTCCCCTCATTTTAGGAAAATATTGAACTTCAAATTTCCCTTTCCTTCCTATGCATCAATTAGAATGCTTTACAATTTCAATTACAAAATATCATGTCTATTACAAATATGCTGATTTTGACAGTATATTGTTCCTTCAATTTAGGAAAATAATCAGGGAGACCATCACGCTCTTGATAGAGTCCACAACTATAAGCAAAACCATGCAAAGGGAGACCCTAAGGATGGAGAGGGACCCAATGAAGCACGGGGTGATGTGGCAAATGGGAAGGTAGATATAATAACTAAATTATTGTATCATTTGGCTGTGTATATGTTGTACATTCAAATTGTTTGAATATCAAATATATTAAGTGATTTTATTTTCCAAATTTGTTGTGCAGGTTGTTGTTGAATACAAAAGAGAAGTGGTGAATGGTAGATATGTATATTATTGTATTGTAGAAGAATGTACAAGAAAATATTATGATTGGAGAGTGTTCAACATGCATAGGTTTCAGCATCACCACCTTACTATTCTTGAGCCACCAAAGCGTGGCCGAACTGCATTCGGGGAGAACAAAAAATACCCACTCCTCTCCCTGATAAATTGAAAGAGTACCTTCAAAAGAAGTTGGAAAATATGGAGTACCAAATGAATCTATGGCAACATCTCCAACATAAGCATGTAATTAGAAGTGTCTATCAAAAGTATGGGAAACATAGCTTCCTTCAACTTCCCCAACAAGGAAAGGATGAGGTGAAGAAGAAAATAGTGTTATACAATAGTGATGAGAAGGAGCAGAGAAGGTAAAAAAAATTACAATTACAGGAGAGAAAGAGAAAGGAAGGAATGGTAATATCAAACTAAACTATTAAATCTGAATTTCTTTTACTTCATATATTTTGTTCTGATGCATACAAGGTTCACTTAATGTTAACTTACATGACATGATAGGGTGATGGTCGAGAAGCAGTTTCTCCCACCTAGCAGAGTAGTGTTCATTCGCTAGAGGATGTTTTTCCCACAAAAGGTGAAGATGATGTTGTTCCTCCCAACCCCATGTCTAACATTTAGAAGAAACATCATACATGGTTGAAAGTTTCAAGGGACCCTCTAAAGAAGAAACAACAACAAACGGCGATCTCAAAATCTTCTATTTAATCTTTTTTTTTTTTTATTATTTGAATGAATTGGTTGCATGCATTTGAGTTTGATGTGATGTTTCAATTCCTCCTATTGCACAACAATGATGAACAACAAACTACTACCCTTGAGAAGGTTTTTGTTCTATTAGAAGATGAAGTGGTTCCCATGGAAGCACAAGTTGATGTTCTTCCCAACCCCCTATCTAACATTGAGAAGAAGCATGTATAGTTTAAAATTTCCTCATGCCCTCACAAGAAGAAATGAGTACAAATGGTGATTTCAATATCTTCTATTAGATGTTTTTTTTTTATTATTTCAATGAATTCATTACATGCATCTGAATTTGATGTGACGTTTCAATTCTTGCTATTATAGGGAAATGATGAACAACAGAGTCCTACCCTCCAAAAAGATACTCTTGAGTTGGAAGATGAAGTGGAGGCCATGGATGAACAAGATGATGGTGTTCCTCTGAACCTGCCATATAGCATTGACAAGAAGAAGAAGGAGTGCATACAGTTTAAAGTTTCCTTATGCCCTCACAAGAAGAAATAAGAAAAAATAGTGATTTCCAAATATTCCATTTAATGTTTGTTTTGATTATTTTAATGAATTGGTTTCTTGCATCTAAATTTGATGTGATGTTTCAAATCCTGCTATTACAGGGAAACGATGAACAATGGAGTCCTACCCTCGAACATGATACTCTTGATTAGGAAGATGAAGTGCACGCCATGGAAGAACAAGATGATTTTGTTCCTCCCAACCCACCGTATAACATTGAGAATAAGAAGAAGAAGAAGGACCGTAGATGGTCTAAAGATTCCTCACACCCTCATAAGAAGAAATGAGAAGAAACGGTGATTTTGAAATCTTCTATTTAATGTTTGTTTTGATTATTTCAATGAATTCATTGCATGCATCTAAATTTGATGTGATGTTTCAATTCCTGCTATTATAGGGAAATGATGAACAATGGAGTCCTACCCTCCAATAGGATACTATTGATTTGGAAGATGAAGTGGAGGACATGGAAGAAGATGATGTTGTTCCTCCCAACCCATCGTCTAACAATGTTGAGAAGAAGGAGCATATATAGTCTAAAGATTCCTCACACCCTCACAAGAAGAAACAAGAAACAATAATTTTTGAAATCTTCTATTTAATGTTTGTTTTGATTATTTCAATGAATTTGTTGCATGCATCTGAATTTGATGTGACATTTCAATTCCTGCTATTATAGGGCAATGATGAACAATAGAGTCCTACCCTCCAACAAGATACTATTGAGTTGGAAGATGAAGTGGAGGCCATGGAAGAACAAGATGATGTTGTTCCTCCCAACCCACCTTCTAACAATGTTGAGAAGGAGTGTATATGGTCAAAAGTGTCAAGGTGCCTTGACATGGAGGAACTAGAAGAAACAATGAATTCTAATTCTTTTATTTAATGTTTGTTTTGATTATTTCAATGAATTGGTTGCATTTAGCTAAATTTGAAGTGACATTTGAATTCTTGCTATTATAGGGCAAGGATGAACAATGGAGTCATGGCCTTGACCTAATTGGCCATGTCATTGTAATTGAAATGGGAGAGGATAATAGAGATGGACATGCAGATGGGGAGAGCAATGGCCTACAAGTGGGGAAGGGAAATAAAGATGGACATGGGGATGGGGAGAGCATTGGCCTCCAAGTGGGACAGGGTAACAAAGATGGAGATTGGGATAGGGAGAACACTAGCTTGCATGTGGAATTGGGTAACAGAGATGGACATGGGGACGAGAAGAGCACTAGATTGCAAGTGGGAGAGGGTGATAAAGATGGACATAGGGATGAGGAGAGTATTGGCTTGCAAGGGGGAGATGGAAACAAATATGGAAATGGGGATGGAGAGAGCACTAGCTTGCAAGTGGGAGAGGGTAATAAAGATGGACACAAGGATAGGGGGAGCATTGGCTTGCAAGTGGGAGAGGGTAATAAATATGGACACGAGGATGGGGAGAGCACTGGCTTGCAAGTGGGAGAGGGTAATAAATATGGACATGGGGATGGGGAGAGCACTAGCTTGCAAGTGGGAGAGGGTCATAATGATGGACATTGGGATGAGGAGAGCACTAGCCTGCAAGGGGGAGATGGAAATAAAGATGGACATGGGGACCAGGAGAGCAGTGGTGTTCCATCTATATCGGTAATAGACCCAACACACTTCCATAATTTTGTTGTTATTTCTTCATGAATCTTTTAATGTTCCTTCAATTATGATTCATGTCAATGGCGTTTCCATTGCAGCCAAATTTGGTGGATGAATAGATGATAGAGTTCACAAGCATCACTTTTAAGGTCAGTGATCACATTAACCTTTGGAGGTAGCGTAAACGGGTTTCCAAAGGAATTGTACATGTTGTCGACAGAAATGCTCAAACCCACTACTTTACGCACCCAGAAAATTGTGTGAGAGTTAGCATTGTTCATGCCATTGCTAGTGAACGCTTAGTGCCTTTTCCACGTCCTGCCACAAAGACCATCGAAGAGTGTGTGGGAGGCTTCATGGTATTGAAGCTCTCTGAGATGAAGCATTCTATTCCAGAGGTACACATAAATGATATGTTTTCATGCATACGTTAATTGTGATTAATTGTTTGCTATAGGGTGAAGGTGTTAAACTTGCCAAGGACAAAACATAGCCTATGAAGAAATCTATTGTTTCTTGTTCATCATCTGCAAGGGTTCATGGAATTGGAATCACCCCTCCCGAAATACACAAGGACCCTAAGAAACATGCCATATATTATGTAGGAATGAACTCGATTACAAAGAATAGGTAGCATAGGAATTGATGAGATAGGCTCAAAATACTGATTCTACAGCATGGGTTTCATTATTTGATTATTGAACAATTATGGTGTAGAGATATTCCATTTTCATATGTTTCAACACTATGTTGTTATACATTTGATACGAGACTTTTCATGGGCCTCTATAATTATTTGATTATTGAACAATTATGTTGAATAGATATACTATTTTCATGTGTTTGAACACTTTGTTGTTATCCATTTCATATCAAACTTTTTGTAGTCCTATAATTGTTTCGTTATGAGTAAGAATGTAATGAATTTCACTTTCAATTTTTAGAAAAAGTATTTCATTGAATGTATATGGCATATTTCCTTTTTCCATGTGATTGGAACAAATAAAATGCTAGCATTCTTTGCAGTGTTGGAAAGCACACTGTCCCCTTTCAATTTTTTTTTTTTATGATAAGTATTTGTTTCGTTACGACCAATAATGCAATGAGTTCCACTTGAAATTTTTAGAGCAATTCTTTGCTAGAGTGGAGATGGATAATTTCCCTTTTCCATGTGATCAGAACAAATAAAATTCTTGCATTCCTTATAGTGTTGGAAAACACATTGTCCCCTGTCAATTGTCACAACCCTTATTTTCAATAATTAATTTTCAAATTAATATTATTATATTTTTCTTAATGATCATTGATCAAACCTTGAATCATGTGCCTAACAGGAATTTACTCTTGGCAGAGAGAGGATGTCAACGAGGAGGGGGTGTTTGATCTAGTCGGTAAGCAACCGTGGTAAAATACTATACACACACACTTGGAAATCCTATAGTTGCATTTCATTGCACTTTATCATTTCATGAATAATTTTATTTTGATAAATTGAATTATTGTTCTTAATAGAAGTGTCTTCATATGATTTGGTAGTAGCAAATGCAATGTTTTGTTATTTAAAAAAAATTCAATTATTCTTAAATTAGAATAAAATAGAATTAGAAAATAAAAATAAAAATTATGTCTATATATATATATATGTAATTTCTTATAGTGAATTTATTGTGAAAGAAATTGATTTCCCGTGAATAAAATAAATGAATATTTGTTTTATTATTTTATGGTAATATTAACTCATGAAAAAATATATATATATATAATCTCTATTATTGAGATAATGTCAACTTTAAAAAAATAGAAAAAGAAAACAAAAATAGAAAAGAAGGTAGTTATTTTACAACATTTTTTAGTTTAATTTACTAAATCCTTAAATGTTTAATTTACTAAATCCTTGTGACACCGTATGGGGGGGGAAGTTGTGCAAAAAAGTAGCAAAAACTAAGTATGGAAGAGAAGATGATTATCTCCACTCCTCATTCATCCAGAGGAAGTTATGGCAGAGGCACTCAAGATAGCTGGTGGTAGCCACTTAGTGTGGAGAAAAGATGGGTTGGTTGTCGTGGATGTCAATCATTCTTGGAAGTCAAACATCAAGGAAGATTCATGGTAGTATTCTCATTGCAAGTACTAGATCAATAGTAGGTGGCATTACTGAAGATGGTAGGGAAGCTAGAGTAGCTAGTGCAGGGCCAATTCTAGGTGATTTGGGCAGGTACATGGATTTTTAGCCTTTCTAGCTCCTTCAACCATGACAAAAGTATCTTTTCCTTCATTGTATAAGTCAAAAGATCATAGTGAGGGTAAAGTTATTTAATTTTCATTATTGGAATTCTGGTGAGAGTTAATTCCATTAAAGATCTTCATGGGAGTTTGCTATAATATGGTCGTGCCTTAAAAATGCATGCCTTTGTTACTCTCCTCATTGGGTGAATCTAGAAATCCAATGTTTGTCATTTTTGTATCTCTTTTCGATGATGACCTCTTCTTTGAGGACATTCTTGTTACTCTTCAAGGCCTGAAGTTTTTTTCCCCCTAAGCAATTGTTGGATTGGAAAATCGATAATAAGAAATCCCCTCAGTTTTTGTTATTGATAATGGCTTATTTGTTTTGCATCTCTGTGATTTGTTCTGATTATTGTTAACATTATTTTGTGTTTGTGATTTATCACTTAGTTTTAGCTTGAGATTGTACTCCCCTGTATCGTAGCTACTCCTGCAAAGAACAAAATCGATAGAAACCACTCTACCTATCAATGGGTTTTTCCATAGTCGCTATACTGAAGTAGAATGCAAAGGTTTTGCCAAAATGGTCGTAGTTGTTCCTGACTCAAAAATCAAACCTAAGAAAATCAATTGACCATGCCAAAATGGATTCAGTTATGGGCTAGAAAGGATTTACTCAAAGCGTAAGAAAAAACTAGGATACTCATACTAGATCATAGAGTGTTTCCTTTACAAAAATAGAATCAAACTACTTGAGCATTTCTTTTAGCTGTTGAATAGTCTTATAAACTCAAAATCTTATGAATCTCTATCCCGCTGCTTTGTGAGTTAAGAATCGTTAGTTATATTCTTACATTTTAGAGGTTAGTGGAGCATACCTTGTGTCTTTAATGTGTATATATATATGTTTGTGTGTTTATCAAAATAGTGATTCATATAAATTATACTGTAGGAATTTAACAAAATACATGTGACTATAACTGTATTGGGTATGGAGTCTACAATATGAATCCTAATCCTCCATTCCATTGCCACTCTTAAATATCTACTCCACTCAACTATGGTAAAATTAACAATTCTTTTCTTCATTAGTTGGTAGTGTTCAATGAGAGGCAGGTGGTATGATGTAACTCAAAGACATGTCATTCCAAGCAATGATGAATGTGGCCTTAGAGGCACCACACACCAGACATGGTAAGTTGAGTCTAAAATGCATTGTGGTTGTGCTAGTTTGACAAGTTATGTTTACTTTATCTATTTTTCCATAAACTATAATTGTATTTTAATATTACAAGTATGTATTTACAAATTTCTTCAGTTCTATGGAATTTAATTTCAAATGAAATGCCTGTACAAATGATAAATCCGCATAGAGTATGCAGTCTTTCGGGGTAATTACACTATATTCCTTTGATATAACTAATAGGTGCAACTTGGGTAAGTTATTGATTTAGTTTCCATATAGTCTGAAAGTTGTGTAGCGGATTCTAACCTGTGTGGATTTTAGTTGGGTTATGTATTCAATTTTCCCTTGTTAGTGAGCTAACCACATCATTCATATAAATATGAGTAGAATAGCAGGTGATCTAGCAAGTTAAGTAAGTTATCCCTAAAACATTCTATAAATGTAAAATTCTACACAATCATTTAATCACTTAAAGATGAAAGTATCGATAAGAATATATATATATATATACATAATTCAGTATAGAAATGAAGGGAAAACATTCTTGTGCTTGTTCTATCCTATTATATACAAATTTAGTTTGCAAATTAGAAGGTGAATTTTTGTTGGTTTTCATAATATCATCGCATATAGGGTTTGACAAGAATTTACTCTCAATAATATTACGAAGGTAATTAGAGACATTTATGTATATTAGAATTTATGTTGGTAAAACTTTGATATTACAATTTAAGTGACTTCATAATATTATCTTAACCAAACTTTATTTTCAAATTGGTTAGCAATCCGATTGTTATTCAAGGCAAGAGTATGAATAATTTGTTTAGTTGTTAATGATATAATCATCTCAAATCCTTTTGGATAGTTAATAGGACTAATATGTGTGGACTTGAGATAGGATGACATAATGATTTTGGTAGGTTATCTCTTATTTCTAAGTATAGCCACATCTCTTAACTCTTTTATATTTTTATCCTCTCATTGTTGAACTCTATGACTTTACAAGTAAACCATCTTGTTATAATTGTATTGGCATGTGTGCATAGTAGCAGTGCTAGGATTACTTTGTTGAAGATAGAATTATCTCCTTTGCAATACTTGGAAGTGATTCATGAAAGTGTTGACATTACCATAATTCAATATGCAAGGATGATGCATTGGTAAAACCTCAAAAGTATCTTGTAACTACGTGTAGGACAAAGGGTTATTTATATGATAAGATTCCAGTTCTTATGAATAATAGATATGTAATGTGAAAGTGGTTAGAAGATAACTGTTATATAGAGGGATCGTGTGATCCTTTGTAGATGTTTGTTTCAGTATTCAGAAACATGTATCAAAGTTGTAGATGATCATGTCAAGGAGATGGTATGATCATGGCCTGAGAGGCACCTTGTCTCATTGCTAGTGAGGCATCTTCTAACCACTGAGATTGTGTAGCCAACAAGGAATTTCATTAATCTAGTAAGGAACTTTTACGAGTGGTTTTTCATCCCTACGAGGGTTTTCCACTCATGAAATTCTTGTGTTATGGTTCTTTTGTGGATGCATTGATGATACTGTTGCTCCCTCAATTGGCTTTACAATATTTGAATTTTTGTGTTTTGTGTATCTTTGTATAAGCCTATATGGCTAGATTTGGTAAAGGCACAGCCTTGTGTTGATATGCATAGTAACTCATTAATGTATGAAGTTCCTTTGAAGTATTAATGAAGTAATAAATATATGTACTGAGTATCTTTAATGAACTTTCCTTTGAGCATGCATGGATATAACTGTTTTGCATGTTATCTCCTTTCCCTTACTTGTGATGTGCATTGATCAAGGTAATTATTTATTTTGGAATGTGTGTTTTTTTCGTGATGTTACATCAATTTTTTTTTTATGATAAGTATTTGTTTTGTTATGAACAATAATGCAATGAAGTCCACTTTGAATTTTTAGAGCAAGTCTTTGCTAGAGTGGAGATGGTAGATTTCCCTTCTTCATGTCATTGTAACAAATAAAAATGCTTGTATTGGTTGTAGTGTTGGAAAACACATAGTCCCCTGTCAATTATTTGCTTCCAAAAAGTATTTATTTTGTATGCTCCCAAAAAGAAATGAAGTCCACTTTCAATTTTTAGAATGACCATTAAGTAGAGTGGAAATGACATTTCATTTTTGCATGTGATTGGAACACATAAAATGCTTGCATTGGTTGTAGTTTTGGAAAACACATTGTCCCCTGTTAGTTATTTTTGTATGATAAGTATTTATTTCTGATGCTCCAAAAATGAATTTAAGTCCACTTTCATATTTCATGAAATATTTTTTATTTTATATGCTCCAAAAATGTAATGAAGTCCACTTTCAAATTTAATAACTAGTTGGTTGAGTAAAAATGGCATTTCCTTTTTCCATGTGATCAAAACAAATAAAATGCTTGCATTGCTTGCAATGTTGGAAAACACATTGTCCTATGTCAGTTACTTTGTTATGAAAACTTACTTATGTTTTTCATCTTACTTACAAATGTAAGCACATGCAATGAGCACTTTATGTTCTGGGGACTATAACAAAACACTATATTGAAGTTCACCTTCATATTCTACAACACCCCTTACTTTTAGGAAACATTGCATTTCAATATTGTAATACGTTTACAACACAAGATGCACAAAAAAACTTGCATGATGGAAAACACATAGGGTTGTCCCTCACTTCTCAATTCTTCTTCAAAGACAACACTTTTTGTTATGTAGACTGTATCAACACTATGTGTTAAACTTCACCTTCTTATTATATAACAACCCATTACTTGCAGAAAACAATCCATTTCAATATCTTTGATCATGTAATTATTGAACAATTATGGTGTGGAATTACATTATCTTTGATCATGTAATTATTGAACAATTATTGTGTGCAATTACATTATATGTGATAATGTAATTTTTGATCAATTATCGTGTGGAATTACAGTACTTTGGTATGTTTGAAGACTACTGTCTTCTGCCAAAAGTGCCATTTTGCGATTGTTAAGTTGTATTGTTAATATTTCCATCAAGGCTCCAATCTCTTTGTGGTTTACTTTTTGAAAATTTATATTGGGGATGAGGTCACCCATTTGTGACCTCACTGGTTCATAGCTCCAGGTCAAAAGCATTTACTATTAATTAAATAAAATATAAGACTGTGTTCTTGTAGATTTCATGACACTTTTTGTTGCCATGTAAAATTTCACTACAACTAATGTCAAATGACATCAAATAATGGTAGGAAATTCCACCTCAAGTCTCATTATTTATGTCAAACTTACTTACAAATGTAAGCACATGAAACTAGCACTTTATGTTATGCACATTGTAACAAAACAATGTATTGAAGTTGAGCTTCATAATTTATAAGAACCCTTACTTTCAAAAAATATTCCATTTCAATATCTGTTTATATGTTTCAAACAAAAAATGCACATAATAGTTACATGATGGAAAACACACTGGGTTGTGACTCACTTCTCAATTCTTGTTGAATGACCACTTTCTTTTATGAAGACTATAACAAAACAATGTTTCAAAGTTCACCTTATTTTATGACAACCCTTACTTTCACCAAACATTCCATTTCAATATCTATTCATATATTTGGAACACAAAATGCACATATCAGTTGCATGATGGAAAACACAGTGGGTTGTGAGTCACTTCTTATTTGATGTAGATTGTAACAAAAGAATGTTTTGAAGTTCACGTTCTTGTTTGATCACAACCCTTACTTTCAACAAAATAGTCCATTTCAATATCTGTTCATATGTTTTGAACACAAAATTTACATAACAGTTGCATTATGGAAAACACAATGGGTTGTGGCTCACTTCTTATTTTTTGTAGACTATAACAAAAGAATATTTTTAAGTTTACCTTCTTGTTTTATGACAACCCTTACTTTCAGAAAAACACTCCATTTCAATATCTATTCATATGTTTTGAACACAAATTTTACATAATAGTTGCATGAAGGAAAACAAACAAGGTTGTCCCTCACTTTTCAAATCTTGTTCAAAGACAACAGTTACTGTTATGCACATTGTAAGAACACAATGTATTGAAGTTCACCTTCATTACTTATAAGTAGCATTGCTTGCAGCAAACATTCCACACAAAAAAAGGGTTGGAGGATGGAAAACATAGAGGGTTGTCCCTCGCTTCTCTATTCTTCTTCAAAGACATCACTTTCTATTATGCAAACTATAACAAAACACTATATTCAAGTTCACCTTCATATTTTATAACAACCCATTACTTGCAGAAAATCCCATTTCAATATCGTAATATGTTTTGAACACAAGATGCACAAAAAATTTGCAGGATGGAAAACACACAGGGTTGTCCCTCACTTTTTAAATCTTGTTGAAAGACAACCATTACTATTATGCACACCATAAGAACACAATGTATTCAAATTCACCTTCATATTTTATAACTTCCCTTCCTTGCAGCAACCATTCCACACAAAAACAAAGTTGTGGGATGGAAAACACAAAGGGTTGTCCCTTGCTTCTCAATTCTTCTTCAAAGACAACACTTTCTATCATGCAGAATGCAACAAAACACTGTATTCAAGTTCACCTTCATATTTTATAACAACCCTTACTTGTAGAAAAAATTCCATTTCAATATCATTCTACATTTGGAACACAAGATGCACAAAAAAAAGTTGCAGGATGGAAAACACACAGGGTTGTCCCTCACTTTTCAAATGTTGTTGAAAGACAACAATTACTATTATGCACACCATAAGAACACAATGTATTCAAGTTCACCTTCATATTTTTATAACTTACCTTGCTTGCAACAAATGTTTGATGACAATGCAGGGGTCAAACAACTCAAATTACTGAACTGAAAACTCCACCTTTGAGGCAACTTTCCTTCACAAAAACCCTTGTTTCAAAATACCCAAATTGAGAACCAGGCCCAAAACCTCTTGAAGATTCCTCAAAGAACTTTAACCAACAACAAAGGACTGACACAAACCAATCCCTAACTTAAACATCTCGATATGTGAACTTTCAAAATAAATTGTCCTTAACTGGCCTAATTAGGCTTCCTTTAATCATTCAATTTGACAAACAACAAAAAAAGACTTAGTTAAACTCTTAAATTCATTCCATGGCATGCAAAATACTATTTTTGAATGACTCTTCAATGCCTTTTTATCCTTTCAAGGAAGGAAATTTCAAACACTCCAAATGTCGTTCAATCTAGGCCTTTTGAGAACTCTATGCTGATAGGATAGTCAATAAATGGTCTCCAAAAACTCATAAATTCACCAATCCCTATCTTGGAATGGACTCACCTATGCCCAAACACCTTTCCAAAACAAAATTATAGAAGGACTCATACTCCACAAACAAAGCTCATCAAGTTAGCAATGTACATAGTCATTTACAGATTTTACCCATTTTCTAGACCTTGGGCTTCATGATAACTACCCAAAACCACCTTACCACACTCTATAACCTTCACATCATTTAGAATAATCATCAAACATTCATCTCACCAATTTTTAGGAGATTCCAATGGTGTAAATCTGACAAACACAATTTTTATTACACACTGTTTACCCTAATTTAGGGTTTTACCCACTTGGAGAAAAACTTGAATATCTTTCACAATTCTAAATGGATTTAAATGAAACCAAATGCATCATAAAGTAGACTCATGGGGCTATCATATACAATGGAGGAGGAGATGATTTGTACCCAGAATATGGGCATACAATGGCCTCAAACATAGAAAATGCAAGAAAATAACTAAAAAATAGAGTATGTCATTATGTAGACTATAACAAAATAGTGTATTTAAGTTCACCTTCATATTTTATAACAACCCTTACTGGCAGAAAACATTCCATTTCAATTTCGTTATACGTTTGGAAAACATTATGCACAAAAAAAAGTTGCAGAATGGAAAACACACAGGGTTGTCCCTCAGTTCTAAAATCTTGTCTTTTTTTTTGTTATGGAGACTATAACAAAATAGTGTATTAAATTTCACCTTCATATTTTATAACAACCTATTACTTGCTGCAAGAATTACAATTCAATATCCTTATACATTTGGAAGAGAAGATGCACAAGAAAAGTTGCAGAATGGAAAACACAGAGGGTTGTCCCTCACTTCTCAATTCTTCTTGAAAGACAATAGTTTATGTTCTATAGACTGTAACAAAACAAAGTATTCAAGTTCACCTTCAAATTTTATAACAATTCACATCACATAGTGAAATGTAAAAACATTTCGAGTCAATATTATAGAATCTGAAGAAATTTACAATCCACATTTAATACTGCTAACACTGAGAACTATGTCAACCATTTATGAATAGGTATAATCTCTACATTCTTAGCATCCAGAAGGATTTGGAACACTCTGATTGTCAAGGTGGAATTGATAGCATACACACCCCATAATTTGCATGTAGCAGCTTGAACGAGGGCCTAACATAGTGGATCTCGAACCTGACAATGTGGTTGAATTTGAACATGGAAAAAAACCATTCCTCCATAGGGCCTATGTGATTACTAATTAGAGATCCCTCCTTGAGGAATCTCATAAACCTCATGCTCAGCTAATCTAAAAGATTGTACTTGCATATGATAATTGTTGGTTTAATGAACACCTTCCAGATGCATCCAACTAGGAAAAGGTCTCGAATTTCTCGATAAAGAGACATTGGCCAATCACATAAATTTAAAATATCTATTTGTAGATTGTAATATTGAACGTCTATTTCCATATGTGCCAATACACCAAATATGTTTTTGAAGAAGTGAACATAATTATCATACTTCAAATCTGTGCAGTTTGGCCCTTTTCTATTAATTATCCTTAAAAAAATTTCCCACACCCTGTATGGTGTAGGAGCACCAATTTGTTTTCAAGCCTCCATGAGGCCTAATTGTAAATAAATGAGTAAGGAGTGTTAGGGGGTCATTTAATAAGGTCTCTCAAGATCATTTTGATTTTTTTATGTCATTTGATAGGTGTTTGCATAGGTAGAGTGGTCAATGTTGTCAATTGGTCAATTTTTGTCATATTTGCAAAAAAAGGTGCAAGTGTTAAATGTTGCAAAATTTCTTGTAAAAAAATATGAAAGGAAAACTTCATGTAAAAGGAATTTTTAAGGTCATACAAGACCATATTGGATGTATTTTAGGTCTTATAGGGGTTAGTGTGTCAAAATGTGAAAATCTTATAAAATTGCAAAAATGCAAAGTTGGCAGAAAAGGAAAATTGAGAAGTTTAAGGGTCATGGTAGGTATAAGGTTGGTTTTGGTTGATTGGTTGAAGTTTTTTATGAATTTAAATGCATAAATAATCCTCCTTGGATTTGAGGAAAGGGGGAAGGAATGATATTTGAAGTTTTGTTATTGAAAAATCATTTTCTGAATTCTTTTGAGAAATATGAAGTTGTAGAGATTTTTACAGCTATATACTTTAATATTTTCAAGGGGAAGTCATCTTATTTGATATTACTATGTTTCTACTGAATTTTAGTTTTTATTTCATTCATTTTCATGGAGTAGAATGGAAGTTATGAAGGTTTTTGTGGCTGCAATTTCTAGATTTTCCCTATAATAGTCCTGTAGTAGTGTGTTGTACGACCTTGTACTGATTGATATTGACTTGAAACCAATCGGAGAAGAAGGATAAATGAATCTAGTTTCATTTTATTTTTGTTTGGTTCAATTTAATGAAGATTTGTAGAAGTTATGATCATTTTAGTAAGTGTAGGTTTGAAACCCTCTTAGGGTAGGCAACAAGTAGTCAAAATTGTGTATCTTTTAATTTAACAATTGAAATCACTTGAAATATGGCATGGAGGTCTTTTTTTATATCTTCTTTTAAAGTTAAAAGTCTCAGACTGAATAAAGAAGGATAGCTATGAATTTTTGGATGCCCTAGGTTTGAATTTCATGAAAAATCTGTGAAAAACCAGTGTATAATGAAGTCTATTTGAGATTTTCTTGAGATTTTAAGCTCTACATATGTTATTTTTGTTTGGGGAAGGTTTTTGAAACTATAATACCCCATTTTAGGATGAGAATTGATATATTTACAAGTTGTGGAATTCTTTTAGTGACTGTCCTGTCTAGACAAACTTAACATGTAGTTAACCTTGGGAATAGAAATTGGAGGTTTTTAATTGTTATTTGCTAAAATTTCTTGAAGACAATGTTGGGAATGGACTAATCATGTTTTTTAGGAATAATTACACTTTTTTGAGACAACAATAAGGAATAATATATTGGTTTAGTGTAGTTGGTTTTTGTGTGGCCTAGAAGGGCCTAATTGCTGATTTGATCAGTCCATTTTGTTAATACTCTGATTTTGAAATATTTGAAGATGTTTAAGGTTTTTATGGAATCCACAAGTGGTTATTTGGCCTTATTCTCAGATTTGGTACTAAGAATTAATAATTTGATAAGGAAATTTTCCTTGTAGGATGGGTGAATGGGTTGAAACCCATTGTTGTGAAATATGTATCCTTTATTTTGAATTGTGAATCCTCTTGCTCTACATCAGTTTGGTATCAGAGCATGAAGATGCTCTAGGAAAGTTGTTTGTGGTTTGTGTGTGTGTTTATTTTCAAGTTGGTGTTGTGAGAAAGTCCAAGAGACTAGGTGAGTGGAAAGACCTAGGTGAGGCAGAGTGTTAAGATGGATTTGTTGAGAAGGTTTTTGCAGATAGAGGGTTCACTAAAAGAGAAAAAGAGAAAAGAGGAAAAGACAAAGAAAAATAAGAAGGATCAAGAGATGAAATAATGGAGGAAAGAAATAGAGGAAAATAGTATGAAGATAGAAAGGCTTGAGGCTGAATGGAAGCAATTACAATCTAGTTGGAACTTATCAGTTAAGAGGCAAGTTGTTTGGTCTATCAAGAGGCTAATCATGAAGAGAAAACAAGAGAAGAAGATGAATACTATGTAAAATGGAAAAGAAAGAAAACAAGTTAGAGAGATTGCTGATAATGAAGAGTTCAAACAATTAGAGAATGAAGACCTTGAAGACATGAAGACAACAAATGAAGAAGACTCAATTGAAAAGGAAGAAAATGATGAAGAGTTGGTGCCTACATCGGAAGAAGAAGAGGACAAAGGTGAAATAGATTTACAGTTACAAATTGAGCCACCAAGGTATGAGAATGAGATATTTACTTCATTGTTTCATGATGAGACTAATGGAATTTTGATTTTTCTCCATGTAGAAGTTTGTTGTTATCTTGAGACAACAGATGTAGAGACATTTTGGTTGATAGAGCAGAAGGAAAATCAAGGCATAGAGTGCATGGATGAGTGTGAGCATGCACATGATGATAAGATGATAGCAAGTCACAGTTCATTTATTGTGCATATGATTTCAAGGAAAAAAAATCCATGGATAAAAATGAATATGCAACTTTTTTTCATTGCAGGTGCTTTACATTTTGCTAACTCAAGAGACTTGAGTTTTTCTTCCTAGTGAGAATGGTGCAGGAGCACCAGTTTGTTTTCAAGCCTCCATGAGGCCTAATTGTAAAAAAATGAGTAAGGAGTGTTAGGGGGTCATTTAATAAGGTCTATCAAGACCATTTTGATGTGTTTATGTCATTTGATAGGTTTCTGCATAGGTAGAGTGGTCAATGTTCTCAATTGGTCAATTTTGGTCATATTTGCAAAAAAAAGGTGCAAGCTATGTTAAATATTGCAAAATTTCTTGTAAAACAATATGAAGGGCCAAATTAATGTAAAAGGAATATGTAAATTCATACAATACTATATTGGATGTATTTGAGGACTTATAGGGGTTAATGTGTCAAAATGTGAAAATCTTGTAAAATTGCAAAAATACAAAGTTGGCAAAAAAGGAAAATTGAAAAGTTCAAGGGTTATGGTAGGTATAAGGTTGTTTTTTTTCAATTGGTTGGAGTTGGTTATGATTTGAAAGGAATAAATAAGCCTCCTTGGCTTCGATGAAAGGCGGGAGGAATTATATTTGAAGTTTTGTTATTGAAAAATCAATGAAAACCTTTATTTTTCTGAATTCTTCTAAGATATCTGAAGTTGCAAAGATTTTTACAGCTATATACTTCAATATTTTCAAGGAAAAGTAATATTATTTGATATTACTATGTTTCTACTGAATTTTAATTATAATTTCATTCATTTTCATGGAGTAGAATGAAAGTTATGAAGGTTTTTGTGGCTGAAATTTCTAGATTTTCCCTGTAACAGTCATGTAGTAGTGTGTTGTACGACCTTGTATGGACTGATATTGACTTGAAAAAAATTAGAAAAGAAGGATAAATGAATCTAGTTTCATTTTATTTTTGTTTGGTTCAATTTCATGAAGATTTGTAGAAGTTATGATCATTTTAGTAAGTGTAGGTCTGAAACCCTCTTAGGGTAGGCAATAAGTAGTCAAAATTGTGTATCTTTTAATTTAACAATTGAAATCACTTGAAATATGGCATGGAGGTATTTTTTTATATCTTATTTTAAAGTTAAAAGTCTCAGACTAAATGAACAAGGATAACTATGAATTTTTGGATGCCCTAGGTCTGAATTTAATGAAAATTCTATAAAAACCAGTGTATAATGAAGTCTATTTGAGATTTGCTCGAGATTTTAAGCTCTTCATATGTTATTTTTTTTTGGGGAAGGTGTTTGGAACTATATGATCCCATTTTAGGATGATAATTGATATATTTACAAGTTTTGGAGTTCTTTTAGTGACTATCCTGTCTGGCCAAAGTTAACACAATTAACCTTGGGAATAGAAATTGGAGGTTTTTAATTGGTATTTGTAAAATGTCTTGAAGAAAATGTGGAGAATGGACTAAACATGTTTTTAGGCACATTTACACTTTTTTGAGACAACAAGAAGGAAGAATGGATTTTTTTAGTGTAGTTGGTTGTTGTGGGGCCTAGAAGGGCCTAATTACTAATTTGAACAGTCCATTTTGTGAATACTCTGATTTTGAAATATTTGAGTTGGAAATTGGTTTGATGTCTATTATTTGAAGATGTTTAAGGTGTTTATGGAATCTAAAAGTAGTTATTTGGCCTCATTCTCAGATTTGGTGATAAGAATCAAGAATTTGATAAGGAAATTTTCCTTGTAGGATGGGTGAATGGGTTGTAACCCATTGTTGTGAAATATGTTTCCTTTATGTTGAATTGTGAATCCTCTTGCTCCGCATCACTATATGAGAGGATCAATTCCTCAATTCAAGCAAGAATATTGCATGGAAGATATGGGTGGTGGTTGGTCAACCAACTAGCCAACCATGCTCGTGAACTGTGGACATCTTCTATAGAACTACAACAACGAGTACTAAAATGCCTAAAATGAAAGACAAAACAACTTTTTCAGAAGGTAAAAATACATTCTCTGATTAGAATGACATTTCCAATGCAATGAAAATAGTGAAAAAGAAGTGAGCAAAGTGGAAGATATAGATAATTTTTTCACTGAAGAGATTGTACCTATTGTTCAAAACTTAACGAAGTAGCACATGCAATATCTCCAATGGGCATATGGAAATGCATGACTTGAACAGCAAGAACAACAATTCCTAAAAGGAAAGACAACAAAATTTTTAGTAGATACAACAACATTATATAATTAGAAACACAATTTGAATGCTGGCTTCATTACATTATTGGACTGTAGGAAATATTAACATTTTAATGACGAAATAGGTGACGGGACAATGTGTTTTTGAATAGTGCAAATAATGTGAGCATTCTATTTGTTGCACTCACACGAAGAAAGGAAGAAAAGACATTTGGACTACACAAAATAGTCACAAAACAAATTCAAAGTGAAACAAATCTTTTCATAACGAACTAACTGTGTATGGATAGTTTGTTTTCCAACATGGCAAATAATGTGAGCATTCTATTTGTTGCAATCAGATGAGTTGACTTAATGAATTGTATAAAATATATTTTTGTAGTTTATATTCACATCGCTAATTACATTCATTTCATTGTACATATTTCTAACTCAAAGTATTACTTCCCATTGCATAACTAAAAACAAGATGTTAATACATGACAACCCTTACTTTCACCAAACATTCCATTTCACTATTTGTTCATATGTTTCCAATAGAAAATGCACATAATAGTTGCATGATGGAAAACGTGCAATGGGTTATCACTTACTTCTTATTTTATGCAGACTGTAACAAAACAATATTTTCAAGTTCACCTTCTTGTTTTATGGAAAACCTTACTTTCACCAAACATACCATTTCAATATCTATTCATATGTTTCGAACAAAAAATGCACATAACAGTTTCATGGTGGAGAACACACTGGGTTGTGACTCACATCTTATTTTATGCAGCACATAATAGTTTCATGGTGGAGAACACACTGGGTTGTGACTCACATCTTATTTTATGCAGACTATAACAAAACAATGTTTCCAAGTTCGCCTTATTCTTTTATGGAAACCCTTACTTTCACCAAACATTCCATTTCAATATTTGTTCATATGTTTCGAATAGAAAATGCACATAACAATTGCATGATGGAAAACACACTAGGTTGTGACTCACTTCTTATTTTAAGTACACTGTAATAGAACAATGTTTTATAGTTCACCTTCTTGTTTTATGACAACCCTTACTTTCAGAAAAACTCTCCATTTCAATATCTATTCATATGTTATGAACACAAAATGCACATCATAGTTGCAGGATGGAAAACAAACTGGGTTGTGACTCACTTCTTATTTTATGCAGGTTGTAACAAAAGAATGTTTTTTATTGTAGGTCAGCATACCCAAATTTGTCAACTTAACTATCTAAAACTCTTAACAACCCCTACAAATAATCATCATTATATAGAACCATTTCATTCCCCCTCAACATGCTTCAAACCAACATATGACTCTTTTGGAATAACTTGTGCAAAAACAAGAAATAACGCTATCGACAAGGCTAATTTGGACAAATTTACAAAGAGACACCTCTCTAATCATACAACCAGCCCAGGAAACCAATGGGGCAGCACTCACCAGCCCTCAAAATCACCAAATCCACCCTTGGTTTGCAAATACTATCTTTCCCAAACACCTATTAATGAAACCCTTGTTTCAAGCCATTCACATGAGGGTAACTTGGAAAATTATATTCCACTCCTCAAACTTTGAAACCAACCCAAGCACCTTTATTCATGCCTATGCATGCTTAAAATAACAAGGGATATCACTTCCCTCACCTTTTTTATGAAACCCTAACATTAAACCTCACTTTTCATGCTCTTTTCCACTCACAATCTATAGGGACAACAACTCAAATGCCCTAATTCCTTTGTCCCTTTAGAAAACCATCATCTTAGCAACAAAGCCTAACCTATTGGACTCATTCCCCAAGCCACATAGATCACATCACTGATTACATTCATTGCATTGCACATCTTTCATAAGGAAACTTTTAGTTTAAGTCTCAGCAGACTGGAATCCTCACAACCAAACATTCAAACAACACCCTTTTAGGTCTACTCACCATGATCTAATAATCTTTCCAAGTAGAAGATTCCACACTATACAAATATTTTCCTAGTATGATAGCCCTGCAATAAGGTCTGTTAGACTGTATATTCTAAGCCAAATCATCAAACTAAATTCCACACATATATTCAGATGCCCGTGTAGACACCTAAAAATGACCTAGGCATGCAAGCTCTATTTTAACCACTTTCATCCTAACATAATTATGACATTTAATTATGTCCTTGGTCCACATTCTACTATTGATTAAATAATTCATGTTCTTTTATTCTTCATGATTATTAAATAAATAAATCTTATTTATTTATTCAATACGTCATTAATTGTCTATGTCTTCCCCTATTTAAATAAATTTCTAAATTTATTCAATTACCCTTCTTCAGTCATTTCTTCCTGATTATTAAATAAATAATTTTTTTATTTAATATGTCACTAACTGTCATAATTAAATGAACTAATTAATTAATTTAATTATTAGCCTTATTTGCTAAATTAACTAATTAAATTTAATTATTTAATTGCCAAATTTGATATTCCTCTCATTTTAAATAAATTAAATTACTTAAAATGTCATCTCATTCTTAATTGTCAGCTCATTTTGGTAAATAATCTAAAAATCGATTATTTATTATTTCACAAAATTCACATTTGGAATTAATTTAATTCCAAATTGGTAAATTTCCTCTAGAAATCAAGTGATCGGGCAGGTTCTTGATCTTTCCAAAATTGATCTTTAGTCCAGTCTTTATCTTCTTCATTTTCGAAAATCTTTATTTTTGAATTAATTTCCTCATTTATTCTCCACCACCGATTCAATCTTCTTAGATGGAATCTTGACTACTCGATTAATGATTTTTCCCTAACCCTAATTAGGGATTATCAAATTTAATCTAGGCCTCTCATTTTAGGTCTTAGTCAGAAATCAATCTCACCCATCCATTCAAAATGGAATTTTCTATAAAAAGCCATTTTCCTCTCATTTCTTGATTACACACAGACGCATTACATACTTACACACTTGCACACTTAGATTTTTCATAGCAATTGCAAAAATTATTGACACATTTCATTAAGTCTTAGCATGTTTAGGCATTGTCAATCATAGGCATAGGCATTAGACTTTGATCAAATCCTTCAAAGCTTGGTGTAGGACATCATCAAGGATTGCTCGCACATTCAATCTAAGGGCAACACATCAACCAACAAGGTAGAAGGTACTATGGAGATAATCATGGAAAATTTGATTAATAGGTATAATTGTTTTATTGTTTAATTTCCTTTATACTCGATAGGTCTTTGGGTTTATTTTATATACTTTATTGATTGATAATCTAATCCTAAATTTAACCCTTAGTTACAGCCCATTAAGATGTTTAAACACATATCAAATGATAGGATAACTCTATTTTGTAATAACACTCATAAAAATGGATTAGTGTTTTGAAATTTAGGCCTATTTAGACTTCTTGAGATTGATCAAACTTGTCAACATAGACACCCACAACTAAAAGTGACTCTATGTCCTTCCCCATAGTTACAATAGCATGGAATACACTTCAAAAATGATTCTTGAAGGATTTTACAATCATTAATTGAAGCAACTCAAAAACACATAGGTTAGTGGGGTTTATTAGTGCTAAAATTGTAAATCATGCAAAATATTGCATTTATTGCTAGCTAGTTTACATGTTTTAGGTATAGATAGTGGGTCTCCATAATGTAACCGATGGAGTTAGTGGGAATTTTGCATGGTAAATATTTTTCATGCCTTTTTAAAGGTCTTGTTGTCATTTGTAATAGAAGAGACTAGAGCAATATTGAAAAACTTCAATGAAAATCTTTGTTCTTGCTTGAGATTTCTATATTTTACAGTCAAATCTGCACTTTTCTTGACTCTGTAGAAAGTCGTACAGATGCTATATTTCTCATAGGTTGACTTGATCTTGTGAAGGATAGAAATAAGGTTATTTTTGTTCCATTCTTGTAAAGATTCATTGATATTTATGCATCTGAGAGAAAAATGACTACCTGTGGGTCTATAACTAGATTTAAGGGTTTTAAGACCTTCATATTGTAAAATAGTCGTTCCATCTATTGTATGAGTTGTAGCTCAATGGAATGGCCATGGTAGTTTTTAATAGGTCTAAAAATTTGTTTTGTGAGTTTGAAAGAGCTTGGAAGGTGTTGTAGGTGATTTTGTGTGTTGTCATGCATGGCAAGAATGAGTGGTTTTAGGTGAAATATGGTGCTTTTAGTAAGTGAATGTCTATGAAACTTGGGGGTAAAAAATTTTAAGGTAAGATTAAGTTTTTTTAGGCTTAAATATTTGTTTTTGAAGAGTTATTAGAGAGTGGGAAGCTTGGGAACATTGACTTCCATAAAAACCTCATGAAAATGGCTCAAAATTAGGGTTTAGTGAAACAGTGTCTTGGGAAGCATATCTTCCAAAATTAATTGTGGATTTGGTGGTTTCAGTGACTGGTTAATGTTTCCCCATTGAAATTTTAGGTTTGGGAAGAGTTAAAATATGAGTCTCTTTGTAAAATAGGCCTACTTTGGGGTCTAGGATAGTGAAAAAGAGCTAGTTTGAAGTGTTTGTTCTAAAATAACCTATTGAGTTTTTGTAGTATGTTTGAGTTGGGAATAATGGGTGTTTGAAAGTGTTAAGAGTTGGGTGATCAAGTAAGTTATTGGTGTGTAAAATTGAGAAAATAGGTCTGCAGACCCAAACCACAACTAAGAAGATAAACCAACAAACTTACCATCACTAATTCTCACTTGGAAACCATTACCAAGCCTTGAAATAGATTTAACCAACCTTACTATGATAGTAACAATCCAAATGTTCTACCTCCCAACTTTATTTTACCAGATTCATAATTTCGCGTATCTGGGGCTCCCGGCCTAATTGGCATTTGCGGCGGAAAAAGTGGGCATTCCATCCAAACTACTTTGAAACCCCATAAGCTATTTGCTATTATAGAAACCCATTTATGCCAATTTTAGCAGATCACAAATTCAGATGCTATTTTTTTGAAAAGAATGCTTGAAAACATGACTGTACTACTAGAAATGCACTCAATTAGCCCAAATATACAAAGGGGGAGGTCTTAAATCATCATCAGAACACCTAACGACTTCAAAAAGTCCTTATACAAGTCTCAAAACTTAGGAATCATCTACTTTTAGGAATAGAAAGGCTCAAGCAAATGCTAATCTACTAAACTATTACTTTATGCACAAAACAAGCTCTAACAAATGAGGGTTTAATAGAATAGTGTATTCCAAACCTTCCCATGCTCTGCCACCATATGAAACATGTTTAGAAATTTCTAACCATGCTTTAGGAATAAACTTTCAGCCCCATTGAATGCACTTTCCTCAATTACCAACATGTAGGCATCCATTTTCATTGGAAAACTTCTATATTTTCTAAAGATTAGCAACCAAACATTGAATGCTTTGCTTCCCCTACATGATTCAATACACACACTTCTTAAAAAATCATAATTACACCCTAGACAATCCATCCCATTGTTCATCTAAACCTGCATCGGTGGGATGGAGTTCTAAAACCTCACAAGACTCTCAAAACCCCTTGTTAAGGGTTCACAGGCAGATAGTGAATTTCTTGCTCTTTACACTTCTAAATTTGATTTAGCCTCTTCTAAATACCTCAAATGGATTGCCCACTCACTGAACTAAGTAAAAAAAAAAAAATGCTTACCAACAAACAAAGGTTCACTAAACTATGCTTGTGCAATCC
>VDFB02179098.1:0-22483 GCA_007258455.2 Sequoia sempervirens
ACTGATATGACATTTTGGGCATTTTATTGCAAATTCGTGTTGTTTATGATATATAATATGATCATTGGGACATGCATCTATTGCTTGATACTCCATTATGATATCTTTCATAATGGCACATAAATCTCGGTATGAGCGAGGTAAAATATTTGATGGTGGTAACAAAAATTCACCAATCAATCTACAACAAAAAATAATTTGTTCATATAAAGAATATTAATGGTACATATTTCATCCTTTATTTACTAGTGATGAACTAACAACAATTAAAATAGATGAAAAAAGATGACATATGACATACCTTAACATCCGTGAGATTGCTATGTTTGATAAACCATTCATAACCTTCAAGTTCAATAGCAACAATACAACATAGAGAAGAGTTGTTTGGGAGCCTTCATAAAGGGGCTCGCATGCCTTCTCAAGTACAGGTAAATCGTGAACATCATCAAAGTCATCTCGATCATCATGATTAACTCTACCACTAAATGTTTCATGGATCAATGTATTTGTACCATCATCTTCCAGCTGTGTTTCACAGTGCATGATCATCTTCTTCCATAGGATGCGTTAACTTCATCTTTGATATTCCGCGGCTCTATGTTAGGTCCACTTGCAAAACCGTTCTCCAGGTTGTGATAATCCATATCATGTGCCTAAGGCACCCACCTTTATAATAATGATAGACACAAATAAACCATGATCATGATCAAGTGATTACTATATATATATAAAATGTTAAAATGATATAAACATTTACAAAATTCAATCAATATAAACATATAATGAGCAACTTACCAATGGACGATAATCATGCCCCCCTTCAACGTGACCATGTTGCCTACAATGTTTCTCAGCTGTCGTGATTAAAATTTGTCTCATCTTTAAGCCCTTGCAATTATTGCAAGGACAATAACATTTCCGATCACCCTTTCAGCATATTATAGCCCACAATCAAGTGTCTCTTCATTTTTGTTACGGACTAATATTATCGACATGATTTTTTTCTTTACCAAGCTTGACTATTTGAATCTTCAAAAATATCAAACTCACACTCCAATAATTTTTATTCATAGATAGGTAACAAAATCTAATAATTAGATGTTACACACCAAAAATTTGGCATGCAACCACCCACGCGAAGAGAAGATAGTCACAAGAGTTAATGACCCCAAAAGACTTTAAAATGCTAATTCCAAAACTTATTAGATTTTGATTTTACTATGATTTCCAACCATTAAGACTCCTAAAATTAGAATATTGAACTTGATCACAAACTTCCTACAACAATGGAGGTAGCGAGATAGTAAGACAAAGTGACCCATTCCTAAGGAGCAACAAGTCGGAATCATCATTGCTAATATCAATATGAATTTATCCTTTTAGTTAAAGATGCAATGTGTCACTTCTTATGACGAGCTTATCCTTAGGGCCCTCAACATTGAGAGAGCCCTAATCGCACAAGGAAGCACACACTAGTAGAATTTGGCAACTAAATGACTAGGTGACTAAAAATTTTAGTCACAACAACTAAAAATAACTAAATTCTGTTCAATTTTTGCAACTTAGCTATAAATGAGTAAATAAATTACTACTTTTGGTTGTTGATTAAAAATTATTTAGTCACACAAATAAAAATGACTAAATAGTTAGTCATTTATTTAGTCACAATCCATTTGAATAAATCATTTAAAGAGGAATCAGAATATATCCTACCAAAAAACTCTAAAATTTAATAAACATACCTAAAACTTTGTGCAAAATCTTATTTTCAGGTGTGGCTCACTAGAATGGAGTTTTCATTTTAATAAACATACTCTAAAACCTTCGTCAAAACATTATTTTCAAGCATAGAATTTTGAAAATGGAAGTGTTTTGGTAAAGGAGAATGACGAAGCGGTGAGGAAGATGTGCATGAAAGGAGGCATAGGATTCATTGCTACTTATCTCATTCCTGCTCTGCTCTAAAAATCTTACATTGTTCCCGCTACTATTTGTAATCTAGGTATTTACTTGACATATATTTGCATAATCTCAAATTCCTTGAGAGGCTTTTGAAGTATCAATGTATCCTATATAGGGTTTAGAATGATTTCATTTAATTAAAAAAATAAAAAAATGATCTATTTCCCTATAATTAGATAATGTGGAGATCTCCTAAAATCTACCCTAGCACACTATCCTCTTTGCTTAGCGTATTCATTACTCCAGCTACTATGGTTTTGCATGTGACATCTTTAATATCTTCGTGATCATGGCTTTTAAACAAATCTCAGTCTTTGCTTTAATCCTTTTCATGGTAACCCTTGAGTTCCATAATCCACCTTCAATCTCTTCTAAGAACATTTTCTTAAGCTAGACTGCATAGTATGCATATAAAGCAAGTCCTTCATACCTGCCATTGTTCCAAACCACCACTCACTGCCTTGCTTAAAATGTTGCCTCCATAAGAACAATAACATGTTTTAAAATCATGGTTTCCAGTGATTGACCATTAAGGTCACCACTTTCATCAAGATACAATGAGAATTTTGTCTTCAAACTCAAGGCATTATGCAAGATAACATTATGAATTTTTTGTTGTGTACGATTTGATTTTCTTGCACATTTATTGCTTTGCTAACTTCCTTTAAGACTGGGTATTGCACCCTCAGCTGCAATCTCAAATAGCTCACTCACTATCACTTGAAGATTCCTTTCATGAGCATCCTTCTATAAAATCAAACTATGACCTATAGACTACCTACTTACTACAGGTGACTCATTGTATCATGGTATTGTAGTTCTTAAGATCCTTCAACCTTATTGACACTACTTCACAGTCCACAAGGTATTATTCACTATTCTCCCATATTTGATGAGTCTCAAAACACTGCTCAAACATGCAATCCACTACCTCCATTATACATTAATGGCTAAGAAGAAACATTGAACCTATGATTACCACTGTTACTTCATTTGGACAGTCATTCCCTGATTGCATTTTCCTTGTCTAACACTACTAAAAGCATTTGAAAAACCCTTAAGGTCAGCAAGGGGGTAAGGAAACTCACTGTTAAAATCTCCACTTTACTATGCAAGGTTTGAGCTTTATTATCTTTTCACCACTCAACCTCTTTTTGACTGCCACATCTCAAGTGACTGTCATTCTTCTTACCGTAGATTGCATTTACAAATGTCACTAAGCTACATAGTGTGCTTGTTATTGGCTACAATCTTTAGATTGCAAGATTTTGTTATTACCTACAATGTCTCAATCTTTCTGGTATTGCAACCTCACTAATCTGCTATAGTTATTGTTTATATTTCTATAGAGGCCTAGGGTTTGTACCCTAATCATGCTCTTACCAATGCTTCTGTTGGTTTCCAAAACAACCATAAATCTTGGGTCAAAAATTAGTTGTCTTGAAAAAAGTTGTGGTATGATCTGGATTGTATCCTAGAGGTGTGGGAAGCCAGGTTTGATCATCAAGGTATGTAACCCCATCAGTGGGAAATGTATCCTATAGCATGGGTTTTTCTTTAATACTTCTCTTGCATAATGGTCATTAGCAGATCACATTATTATAGGGCTTCATGGTAACCCAAGATTGCATTCAAGTATGTAAACAAACTTGGTTTGTAGTTTGCTATACACTTCTTAAGTAACATTCATAAGGTTTAAAAAATCTTGATCACTCTCTAGAATAGCCCATTAAACATGGGTTGTGTTTGAATGCACTACATAATTGATATAACACAACCACTCTGCATATCAACCAGAGTTATAGGCTCTTTATTGCAACAAGAGGTAATCACTCTTGGATCATGCTATAATTACATCGTAACCTGTTAAACTTGAGACAACCTGAATGCACCCAATGATGATTGACACCTACATTATACAACCCTAATTAACTACATTATATGAGTGCCTCCATTTCTATCATCACAAAATAGCCACATTAAATTGGACTACGAATGCATCCTATATTTTTATAGCATAACTGCAAGCACATGACCAATAGAGCAGTGGATCAAGCATAATTACAATCATAGTAACTGGTTTCGGGTTGTGATCTTATGGTGATTCCACACAACAAAACTGACATGAAATTCTCAAAACCCTTAACCTCTAAAATGAAATATGATGAGATGTTGCTTTAAAATATGATTTTCAAACCTGGAACTACAAATCTGACTTCACAATTGAATTCTGCAAAAAGACAATGACTACCATCAACCTGACAATATCTTCTTGAATTTTTTCTGATTTTTCCCAAGAAAATCATCCTTAGTTCTCCACAAACTATCTCAAGTAGAGAAAAACACTGCCGTAATAAATCAGGCATGAACTCACTTATCTTTATGTCAGCCATAATTTGATTTTTTTCTATTTTTTCGTTTGTTAAAATTTTGATGTACCATAGTCAAAATTTTGACAAACCCATGTTCATCAAAATTTTGATGAACGTCAGATAAAATTTTAAAAAAATTGAAAAATTACACATCAAATTGTACAAGCAATCTAAATCCATACATCAAATTATACATATTCATCAAAAAATTTTGTCAGATTTTATAGTCAAAATGAGTTAGTGAGTGATATGATCCCTTAATTATATGAAGAACCTTGCTCATCACTAATTTAGATTAAAATTTACATCATCTATTTGCAATAAGAAATATCAAAGAGTTATTACCTTGACATTGCTTGTCATTGATTGAACATACATTTCAAAGTGATCAACAATGAGTGATAAAGATAAAAGGTTGATTGAACTTAAGTGAAAACCTTTAGGTATGTGCTCATAAGTTTTTAATGGAGGGGACTCTCTAGGATGATATGATAGAAAGGAATTAAGGAAGCCTAAGCCATAATAATACAAAGGATGTAAAGGCCAAACATGTTTTTAACTTATCCTTATAAAGATTAAAAATTCTTGGGCCTAGGATTTGGGAATCGGTTGCCAGGAAATAATGATAGACACAAAAATTAAAAAAATGACTGGTAGTGGGAAATAGGGAGTCAACATCAAAATAGAACATTCAAGTGCTTAAGAAAAATGAATCCTAAACCCTCCTAAATGTGACAAGGGTTTGAAATGGAACATTCAATTTGCATGTTCCATCAGTCGATTTGACTGGCGATGTATACCTCTTGTAGGCATGGCGAGATCCCAAGAATCTCAGGTTGAAGCAAACCAAAATGTGGATTAAAAAAAAAGGACCCAAACTAGGGAACTACTTGGACAAGGTAGCAAGACCAAAGAAAACAAACAAAAGAAAAAATGCCAATATAAACAATATACAAAATCAAATTGTACATGGAAAATAACATACTTAGGAGAAGTATGGCTTTAAGAACTGTCCATGTACTAGCAGTTCAAAAGGTTCACCTGTTAAGCTCTAAAGAAAATATGAATCTTCCCCATGAGTGCTAACTATCAAATAAGGGCCAGTCCATAAAGATTCAAATTTCCCATGCTTACCCTTATCCTAAGCTCTTGCATTCTAGGCTAACACCATACCGTTTAATTCAAACTTTCTGGTAGAAGCCCTCTTGTCATGTAGATGCTTAACCTATAGTTGCATGTTTATGTTTTTAATCCGAGCTTCCCTCCTGGTCTCATCTAACTACACTAGATTGTTTTTTCAGTGCTGCATATCATCATAGATTTCTTCATCATATTCCCTCATGAACTTATACATTTTGAGCAAGTTATTCTATGGAAATCTAGCCTCTAGACCATATACTAATCCAAATGGTGAATAACTAGTAGCCTTTTTTACAGTTACTCTATCTGCCGAGAGTGCCAATTTTAACTTTTAGTCCCAAGCCTTTTTGTTCTTTTCCATAACTCTCTTGATTATCTTCATCAAGCTCTGATTACTAGACTCAACTTGACCATTTCCTTGAGGATAGTAAGGTGAAGAGTAAGAGACTTGTATGCCATGTCTTTCACAAAAGTCCTTGAATTCATCTGATCTAAAATACATAGCATTATCTAAGATAATCCTTTGAGGGACTCCAAATCTGATGAGAATATTATTTAATAGGAAATCAACTACCACCTTGATTGTTGCCTTCTTTGTGGGTATTGCTTCCACCCATTTTGTAAAATAGTTAGTGGCAACAAGAATCCATGAGTGGCCTCCACTAGATTTTTCAAATATTTCTCCAATGAAATTAATTCCCCATTGTTGGAAGGGGGCCTCAATTTTCATAGGCTTGAGTGGTAAATTTCCTGAGAACTTCAACTTTCGTGAGAATTGTTGACAAGCATCACAAGTTTTAACAAACTTTTGAGCATCCTTAAAAGTAGTGGGCCACCAGAATCCAACTCTCAAAATCTTATGTGCAGTGGTCTTTGCCATGTAATGACCACCACACACCCCATTGTGCATTTCCTATAGAAGTTCCAATGCTTGCTTTCCATCTACACACTTGACAACTACACCATCCAAGCTTCTCCACCATAACTCATTGTCAATAATAACATTGATAGCATGCAATTTCAATGTTCTCTTTTCATTATCAGTTATATCAACATGACATTATAAAGTTTGTAAATACTAGACAATTCTTCTATACCATCTACATGTTTTCATATCACAGAGAGGTGCAACATTAATTACTTTTGTCTGATTAACTTGATTAGCTTCCAAATTTTCCTCTACCATTAACTTGGCTAGGCTTTGTCCTCTCACTAATTTGGTAATCTGGACATTAATGTTAAATTATTGGATCCTGTTGATCCATCTACACCTTCTTCCTGTTGTCTCTTGTTGAGTAAAAAATGTCCTTCACAACAACACTTGGTACAAAAGCTATAACTGTAGCCCCTTGTAGGTAAGTTTTAAAATTTTTCATAGCCTTTACCAAAGCATATGCCTATTTCTTGGTAGTATCATATTTTAATTTTGTAGCTTGTAAAGATTTGCTAAAAAATGCAATAGGTTGTTCAAAACCTTCCTCATTTTTTTGTAGTAAGACAACAACAATGGTATGAAATGAGGAAAAAGAGAAAATATGCATTGGTTTAGAAAAATTGGGAGACTTCAAAATTGGAGATTCTTTGATAGCTTGTTTTATTTTCTTGAAAGCCTGGCTAGGATCTTCACTCCAAAGCACCTTTTCACCCTTTTTCAATATTTTGGAAATAGGTCTTGTGATTTCTACAAAGTTATTTACAAATCTTCTTAAAAAATTTATTCGCCCAAAAAATGATTGAATCCCTTAACATTTTTTGGCTAAGGGATCTTATCAATGGCTGCCACTCTTTCAGGGTCTATTATTACTCCTTCCTTGGACACAATGTGCCCTAGAAATTTTCCCTTGGTGACCCCAAAGGCACATTTCTTTGGATTCAGAGATATTCCATATTCTAGTGACCTGATAAATACCTTCTCTAAATGCATGCAATGGTCTTCTTCTTTCTTAGAATAAGTGGTCAGGTCATCTTGATATACAACCATAAATAAATAAATAAAATTTGAGAAAGCTACATCCATAGCTCTTTGAAATGTGAAACCTACATTTGTTAAGTCGAAAGGCATCCTGACATAAACGTAGGTACCCCAAGGAGTAGTAAATGCAGTCTTGTACTGCTCAGACTCCTTTACTTTTACTTGATTATATCCTGAAAAACCATCCATCATTGACAATAGCTCACAACCAGTTACATTTTGTAACATAGCTTCCATGTTTGGTAATGGATAATTTTCCTTCAATGAGGATATATTTAGGTTCCTAAAATCAACACACAATCTTATGTCACCATTCTTTTTTCTTACTAGTACCAGATTAGATACCCATGAAGAGTGCCTAATGGGTTTTATAATACCAACATCCCTTAGCTTTACCAACTCCTCTTGCATCTTGGTAGCTAAAGTAGGATTAATTGGTCTCTGCTTTTGCCTGAAAGGTTTTACATCATCCTTCAAAGGAATTTCATGCTGAAAAAATTCTTCTCTGTAAGCTTTCAAGTCATGATATGACCAAGCAAAGATATGTTTGTATTTTTTGAGTAAGGTAGTTAACATTTCCTTCACCTTTGGATTCATCTTCTTTCCTACATAGACTTTCTTTGGGGCATTTATAGTCCCCAAGTTCACTTCCTCTAGGTCCTTTGGGTGAGCAGCAATGGTTTTGGATTTATTTGTATCTTGACTATCAAAGACCCTTTCAAGAGATACAAGGCCTTTGGGGATTTTATTTGTTTTTAATTGGATGAACTCATTTCCAAACACAATGTCCTTTCCATTAATATTCTCAACAAATCCAACAAAATTAAGCTTCTTACCTTCATATTAATCAACACATTTTAGGAATCTAAGGATATCCTCATCATCATTAAAATTTTTTCAATTATATACATTGTCAGGGATGGATGGTCTTGTTTGTATCTCAACCTTAGAAATTCCTATGAAAGTTATATCATTAGGTCTTAATGTACTATTATCAAGTAAATTAACTACTCTATTATGTCCTCTTTCCATCCAATCAATCCCAAAAGCATCAAATTGCTCAATGGAATCCCAGACAACATTCTTGTATTGCTTTAGTCTATTATTTTTGCAAGCATACTTAGCTCTTACTTGGGATATCAGAAGATCGGAATCACCAATTACCATTAACTTTCTTATTCCATGCTTTTCAGTGAGTCTCAATCCCAATAACAAGCCTTCATATTCTACCACATTATTTTTATAGACAAAAGATAACATAAAAGAAAACTTATAAGTATTTCAAGTAGGCGATACTAAGAAAATTCCTACACCAGATCCTTCTTTGGAGCTTGCTCCATCAAAGTACATTTTACATAGTTCTTCTTTATCAGATACTCTTGAAATTTCATTCTCTATGGGTGTAGGACATCTCTCAATATATATTGGTACTTCTTCTACCTTGAACTCACTAGTATCAGTATCTATGAAAAAAATTGTGTCATTTTTAGGAACATGCTCCAAAATATGTGGTACCCTAGGTTCTCTCATTATTTGGACATTCTTACCATCAATGGGAAATGTGGCATAAGGCATGTCACACTGCGTACTTCCTCCCATAGATGCACTCCATTTTTGTGACAATAATATTCCATAGTTAGGTGGGATATCTACCACTACCACACTCATTTTAAACTCCTTGTCAGGGTAAGCTACCAATCTATAGGGAAGTTCATTTATCACACCTATGATAGGGATCTCTCTGGCATCCATGGCATAACACTTGCCATGAGTGCTATCAATCCTTAACCCTAGTGCATCCATGATTTTAACTGGCATGATATTGTTTGGTGCGCTAGAGTCAATAATACAATTCTTTATAAAATCTTCCCCAACCACCAGGGTAAGGAAAAAAGGATTTATCTTATTAGGACAAGTATTTACAAAATTTCCTAGGAAAATATGGGGAATCTTAGTAATTAACCCCTCAACTTCTTTACCTTTCTTATCCTTTTCACTCATTTTGGGTGAAGTGAGAGCCACTAAATCATGACAGGCTATAACAACACCATTGATAAGGGCCACTTCCTTTTGTTTATGTTCCTCTATCCTCATCACTTCAAGAAAAGTTATAGATACTTTAACTTGGCTATGTAACTGAAACATATCAACATGAGTATATTTGGGTAGTTCAATTGAAGGCATACCTTATTCGTTGCTATTATCTTTTTGTTGATTTTTGATTGCTTCAGCCTTGTGTTTAGCATCCTTCCTTGTGGTTTCAAGAGCTTTCTTCCGTGTCTTTAATTTCTTAGCAGAAGATCTGTGTCCATGAGTAGCTTTTGGATTTTCTACTCTCTTGGCCCAAATTTTATCTCCCCTACCTTCTTTAGTTTTGACTACTTCTACCTTTTCATTTGGTTCGCGTTCTTTTCCCTTAGCATTCTGTTCCTTGATGAATAGAACAATAGGACTACCTTGCTCACCTCCAATGGTTCTATTCCTCAAATGATATGAGCTTCTCGCTTGGGTAGCTAGGACTACAGTATATTTCACAATCTCCTCTTTAGAGGGGCTTCTTAATGAAACACCATCTTCAATTGCCTCCAAATTGTAAATCTCAACATCACTAAATTGGCATCCTCATTAGAAAGAACTTGCTGATGATGTGCATTATAAATTTTCCTTTGACTATCTACATCCACTTCATAAGAACCTTCATCAGAAGAATATTCTATGTAGGCAACATCAGAATCACCCATAATCATAAGTACATCATCATCCTCTTGATCTTACTGATCACGGTCTTCCGGTATGCCATCCTCTACTTCCACTATCTGTGTTGTACTGCAAATTGCTGTGAAGAGTGTGACATTTGGCAAGTAATACACCAAGGAGTATCCTTAGCAAAATTTCTTGAATTCTTTTGCAGAGGGTCTGGAGGAACTCTATTTTTGGTATTTCTCTGATTGTTTAAGAAAGGATTCCCATTATACCAATTGGTATTGTAAGGGTGGTCTTGCAATCTAGGGGGTCTTTCATTCCTTTGGTAGGTTTTAGGTTGGGCCTTCTCTTGCCTTACAATTTTATCATTTATAGTTTTCACAAAACTGTCAAGCTTGTCCTCAATTGTTCCCCCTTTAGTACCTGAACTCTTGTCTTCCTTTTTTGAAGTTTTGAAGAGTTTCAGATCATCTCTTTTACCAAATTTACCAATTTTTTTACTGATATTCTCAATATTCTTAGCCATTTTAAAATCTTACCTTAATGACTGAGGATGCTTATCTAGCAATCGGTAACTCATTTTTGCATCAAAAGCATTGCAATAATTTACCAAACAGACATGATCATTTAATTGTAAATAAGGAGGCAACCTTTTCCTAGCCTTCTAGAACCTTTTGTTAAACTCAACAATAGATTCATTGGATCCATTAACAATATTATTAAATTGATTCAATAGAAAAATTGAATAAGTCTTGTTACCATATTGTTCTCTAAAAACCCTCTTGAATTCCTCCCAAGAGCCAATACTTTTAGTAGGTAAACTCCTATACCATTCTCATGAATCCTCAATGAGAGATTGCATGAACAACTTCGTCATGACATCTTTTGCTTACACCTCAAAATCATCCATAACATTAGCAAATGCTTTGAGATGGTATTCACCACTCAAGGCATTATTTCCATGAAATTTGACTAGAGCAAGCTTGAAATCTTTAGGGAATGGGTTAGGGTAGCCAGGTATTTCAGTGAAACATAGCTACTGGTATCTATATACTTGGAGTGGCCTCCTGGTACGTCGATCCCCATGATCATTTCCATGCTCATCACCTTTCCCACTGTTAGATTGGCTACTATCTTTACCCTTTCCACTTTCACCATCACCTTCCCCTTTCTTACTTCCCTCATCATCTTCAAAATAAGGATTATCATTCTTGTGTTTTCCTCCACCACCACCACCTTGATCTCCACCACCATCTCCACCATGAGTATGTCCACCAGATTTCTTCTTTTGCAACTCACTATCAGTATGTCCAGAGCTTGAAGCCTTTGGGATATGGGTGGAAATTTGAAGGAATGCAATCTTCCTAGCCATTTCTGCATTAGAAGCTATCATTTCAGCTTTTTTCAAATCTTCTCGCAACTTTTCACTTTCCAACTGCAACCTTAATATCTCAAGATTTGGATGTGTAGTAGATGGGGTTGGATCAACTTTTTCCTTATTTGTGGGGATTTTGATAGATGAAGTATTGGTTTTATCATTGGTTTTGAATTTAGTTTTCTTAGGTTGGTCAATAGGTCTTTTCCCATGATCTACAAATTACATTTTCTTAGTATTAACAGGAGGGTCTGAGGCTCTAGTAGTTGAGACAAATGTTGTGTAAGTATTAGCACCTGAAGCTCCCATTGAGATTGTTGCTTCAGGAATATCATTGGTCATCTTAGGGGTAAATTTAGAAAGATTTTCCTCAAAGGTCTTATGCCTTGCAACCTCTTCTCTCATTTTTTCCAAATTTTTCCTTCTAGCATCTCTCTCAAGTTGCTTAGCTCTAATCCTATCTTCCTTCTCTTTAAATTCTTTCATTATTTTTTCTTCTTGTTCTTGAAGCCTTAACTCCTCTTCTTCGATGTATTTCATGTCATTATCTATGTAGCCCTCATTCTCTAGAATATCCCCATGCTCACTCAGGACAGGAGTAAAGTAAGGCTGATCAACAGGGTCTTCCTCAAGAGAAAAGTGGACTGGCTCATCAAGAGATTTACCTCATGGATTAAAATTATTTCCATTGAAAATGGAGCCAAGTCTAGGGGTTAAAGGCTCAAAGAACTTATTCTTTTCCCAAAACTCCCACCTATCTTCCTCTCTTGAGATATTTAACTCACTGTCAAAAACTTTTTCAATCGAAAAATTTCCCTAGTCTATGTTAGACCCTTGAAATTCATGTCCTTCTTCATGGACACTAGCACTACTTATATCAACATTGAAAGTAGGAGATATATCAAGATGGGAATCAATAGACTTACTTGATTCAGAGCGTTTCCTAACCCATTCAGGTTGCTTTTACTTTGTAGGTTTAGATTCTACCTTCTACTCAGGGTGCTTCTTCGCATAACTTCTGGTCTTCCTCATAATGTTAAGTACTACAAAATATTTCTTCTTATTTTCCTTTCAAGAACTAACCTTCACATTGGTACTAGAGAATTCATAGTTTCCACCCAAAATATTGGGAAACAAAAAGTGATCGCACTTTGATTTTGTACTTGTTACTTCAGAAAAGACTTTAAACATTACCCGATAGAAGGTGGAAGAGTGAAATAACACTTGACACATAAAACATAGTATGATGGGTCCAATGCAACAAATTTAAAAATGATTATTCTTCAAACATTAAAGAACATCACAACTAACAACTAACTCTGACTATACTAGATCTGAACTTAGAGACTTTGGACTTAGCCATTCCCCAACAGAGTTGCCAATCTATTGGTTGTTTTTTTAAAACCAAACTGATATCCAGAAATACCTATGGATTTCACCATCTCCCATTATCAGTACTTCTGAAGGGATTGGCCTAAAAATGAATAGAGATTGCAAAACTTCTATTCCTTCTCTTCGGGCTTTGTGAAACCCGGGAGGGTAATCCCACAATGCATACTTAAACACCTTACAAAATTACAATAAGATACATTGCCAATAACATATATCTCTCATAGAACCATTCAATAATATGCATCAAATAAGTTGACAACTTATTTATCAATGTCATATATATTGAGCATGAGAAAGTAGAATTCTAACATAGAACAACAAGAATAATATCCCTTTGAGATTTTATGATTTAAAGATTGAGTAGCTAATGAATTAACACTGGAAATGAACCACAAATACTCTACATGAACTAGTTCCTTTATCCCAAGCATGAAGTCAATACCATTCAATGTGACCTAATAACAATTTAGACAATAGCACCTATAACCTCAAGAAATCTTGCATTACAACATTTCTCTATGTTGTTCATGATTATTACTACTTATGAATATCCTAGTACCTATTTCTTATAAGTCATCAATATCACACATGCAATTACATTAATTCATTGAATTGATAAGCAAGCATGAAACTAAACATCCACTAGGCAATGATTGAGACAAATGAAAGAAATCCTTGAGTACTTTCACTCATAACTCATAATATGCATACAAGGAGAGACAATAGCCATGGAATTGATATTACTCTGTATTATAAATGCTATATCGTTATCAGATTTACATGCATAAGTATGAAATCCAAAAGAAACTTAGGACAAAAGCTCTAAAACTTGCTTCAATATTATCGTAGACACACAAAATATGCATATAGGTCAATCCAATGGTTTAATCAAATAATAACATTTCATCTCTCATAAATCATTCAACCTTTATCTTGCATCATCCATTTAATTAAATAAATCAGGACTTTATTTAATTAAATCGAATTCATATTTCATCCTTTTCTGATTTAAATAAATCAAATATTTAAATCATGAAAGTCAAACTAACCTAATCATCATTAATTTAATCTAACCATGATTAAATGCTAATCTTATCCACTTGCATTCTCTAGATTATGCTACTTGCACAAATAAATCAATTTATTGATTTATTTAAATCATCATTTTCACTCAACATAGCATTTATGGGGAATATTCCCTCAAGTTTGAAAAATATGACAAGTTGATTTGTCCCTCCAACATTGCATTTATTTCTCATTTTCTTGTCCCCCTCTCAAAATTTATTGCAAATTTGAATTTGAAGTTCCCTCTCATGGGCACACTTCCCAAATCTTGCACATGCATCAACCACTCACATCTTGACAAGTGGCCTTCTTTCATTGGTCTACATTTAGTCCCACATTCACCCATTTGGCCAATCTCTCATCAAGAAAATCTTTAAATAGAGGCATCATTCTTCAACAAATGATCCACAAAAGCTAATGCAAAGTCACTCTCTTCATTTGAGAACTGATTTTGTCCACTCCACAATTTGATCCTCAAATCATATGCAAAGTCACTCTCCTTGAGAACTGATTTTTCTCATCCATATCATTCTTCATAGCAATTTAATCACTAGCTTATCTTGAGCAAGGATTGGGAAAGGGCTATTTTCAACAATAGCACCAATCCACAATGGAATGTTATTTACTTCATGATTTATTGTATGCTTTCATCTAGTTTATTTAATCCTTTTTGTTGTTTTGATTGCATCATTAAATCATGTTGACTCATTTCATATGGATGTTGAGGTTTTGCTTTGCTTTAAACTGAATATGCTAATGTATGTTTTAAGGTTTAACCATTTGCAGAAATCAGCAACCACATTATGTTGACAACTTCCCAAGATTAACTCAAATATTTTTCAACTCCCATGCTTTTGGCCCTAAATTCCTTCTTATAGAGATGAAGAGCAAACAAGCTTCAATCTGATAGCACACATGTCATGATTTCATTGGACTGGTCACTTGTAACAATATTCCATTTTCAGTTATACTTGAGTTTTTAGGTGGAGAAAATAAACATGAGGAAAAATTGACCTCAAGTATTTGTAGAAAACAATTCCCACCTCCAAAAAACAACATTAGTTGGTTACAACAATATAAAAATATTCTCCATGCACTCAAAAAATGCTAATCGTGGGAAAATCAAAACAAAAAAAATTACGAAGCAAGACAAGGAAAGCAGACAAAAGGCCAAAATTCATTTATCCACATTAGCACCATGTGCTATTCATTTGAATTTGAGGAGAGAATAATATTTTACCATGTTATACCAAAAGCCTAATCTGTATTGTATTCGAGCTATGTATTATTCTTCTCCTATCCATTATTCTTCTCATTCACTAATCCCTACATAGATTCACTCTGTGTATTTCTCCAACCAAGTGTTGTATTCCTCCTCAGTGGGCCATTTTACATTCAATAAATCCCGCACCTTAGTAATGTACTGAGAATACCTGACATCAATTAAAATCCTGGCTTCTTTAACAAATATGTCCATCTTTGACTCAATTTCCACCATTGTGTCAATATTTGAATTGAGAAAATATAGTCATTGGCACTCAAGGTCATCATAGCTACTCCAAGCATTCCTCCCAAATCTTTCTTCCAGGTGTCAAATGGATGCAATTCACCTTTTTGATTCAATATCTGAGGCGTACCACATTCTTTCATCTCCTTGAATATCTTTAATTTACTCTGGAGTTGTATACCTAACTTTCCATGGAAAGCAGTTATCTCATTTATTGAGTCAATTGTTTGCAAGATATTAGGAATATTGGTAGGTGCCTCAGGGTCCTCATTCATCTTTATCATCATTTCTTTCAAAGAATTTACCCTAGTAATCCAATTATTCCATTCATTTTTGAAGGCCTCTTGTACTTGTAGATACTTTGTATTTTCCTCATGAATATTCTTATATGTGGCCTAGACATCATTAGCCTTGTGGACCAACTTGGTCACTCTATACTTTAGCACATCCTCAAAAATTTCATTTGCCACCTTGACAGTTTCAAGTTTGGCCTATCTGACATTTTCTTTTTCAGTAGTCAATTGACCTTTAAAGTCATCAATTCTTAAGGCCATGTTTTCTCTATCCTTTGTAGACATATCAAATGATGAAGTAGTAGAAGATGGCTGAGTTATTGTCTTCTGAGTAGCCTAAATAGTGGCTCTCATTATATTCAGCTCATTCAAGGCCTTATTATACTCTTTAACCAAAGATTCATATTTCTTCTAAGAAATATGTGCAATATCCACACTAAGCATTGCAACATGTGTAGTTAACTCAGTTGCCTAGATAGGAGTTATGTCAGTAGCTCTTTTGACTACTAGTGAACCAATAACTTCTTCAATAGGCCTACGAACCTCATGTTTACTAGTATTAGGTGCCATAGACCAAATTGCAAGAGTATGCAACTTTGCACTATATCCAGAACCACATACTTTATCCTCAAATTGGTCTTCAGATATCAAAGCTTGAGGACCTCTCCTAATTGCATTGTATGCTATGGCGGAAATGATAGTACATCCTAGTAACAACATGATTCCACTATCCTTGACAAATTTTCAAGCTTCAGTGGGAGTAATGGCTATAATTTCATCCTTGATTTTCTCTTCCTCTGCTTTCTCAGCTTCATCATGATGAGAAGGTTCAGCATTAGCTCGGGCTGATTCAAGTCTCTACTTTATCTCCTTACTCCACTGTTGAGTCATAAACTTCTGAAATTCCTTAGACTACACAAATTTATCATCAACCATAAAATTCATCACACTCCCTAATCTTTGGGATCATCATCATTTTCTATTATATTGCCACTTAACAATTCTGTCAATGGGAACATCTAAACTATGAGTTTCTTCTATATGTGGAGGGGGAAATTTCTATTCCACCTCTTCATTTCCTGGGACATGCTTTGCCACTTGTTCCTCCCTAACTTCTTGAATATCTACAGGCTATTCTGGGATATCCATAGCCTGTTGCTGTTCTAGGAGAACTTGTGCTTTGTCAATAGCCTCCTTCAACTTTACCTTAAATTCCCTAGATTGATAACCCCTTAACATAATGAAGGCTCTTTCCAAGGGGTTTGCAATTACACTATATGGACTTTTGTAAAAGGCATTCTTTTTCATGATTTTTTCTTCAATAATCATTATAGCTGTCCATTCTCTTTTCCTGGTCATGATAGCCTCATCACTTATTAGATTTCTTAGTACATCATCCTTATATAAAAATTTATGACGTATGATACCTAATCTTTTTTTTTTCTCCTTCTTGCTACAAAACCCTCTAAATCAAAAACTCTAATCTCATCAATAGGAATTTTGAGATTATTTACCATAATGCCAAGCCTTTCATACCCCTTAGGGGCAGCGACTATGAAGTAAGCAAAAGCACACTGGGGATGTATCACAGTTCTTTTTTTCCCTTTCTAAACATCTCATAATCCATGGCATCAATTTTCCACATGAGCTCCATGAAAGCCAATATGTCTGAAACATACAAGGGTAGACAATGAGGTGCCACCTTAGCTCCATAGGTCCTGATCAAAGTATATTTATAATGTAGAAACCAATCTACCCAATTATGTGTTACCTTGGAACCTGGTACATCCTTTGGATGCATAAGATTTCTGATTTCTGGAGAAAGTCTGAACACATGTGCTACACCCAATGACTCTAAGATACCATATCTTACAACATTAGCAAACAAGATGTAATTGGAATTGGAGCAATCTTGATCCCAGATATATGTCCATATTTGTATAGGTAGAACATTATTCTCACTGTCCTTGAGCTTCATATTTAATTTCCTTTTTGATTCATAGTCACCTTCCCATAAGAGGATATGCATCAACAAAGAGTAATGGGGAAAACACAAAGGGATCACCTCCTTTCTCAGATTGAGAAAATACTCATGAATCTGTTCAACAAAAAAGTTAGCATACTCAAAACCAGTGTTTTGATTGTGACTTTGTATATCCAACACCATCACCAATAAATCAGGATCTATCCTAACCTCAATGTCCCGAGCCAATACTTGATTTAAGAAATAATAAACTTGTTTTTGAAATAATCTTTAAACTCCTCACACTCAAAAGGCACAACATCCTTAGTAGTGAATCTCTCCATCCTCCTTTTGTGTTGCACAAGTAGTGCTTCTTTATATGCAAAATTTCTCCTCTCATATTCAACATACAATTCACAACGTCTAAGCTTGCAGTATAATTGGGGTTTAACCCAAATACATCTATCATCTTATCCTTCATTACCTACAGAATTAGATCAACATTTTCACTTCTTATTGTCCTCTCAGTAGGGTTATAGTCTTTCGCTAGTTCCATCATTAAATCAAATTCTACAAACATATTCGGGACCACCAAGTTTCCAAGGTTCAACCCCCATAAATAACACATAGGCTTGCTAGAATGTCACCTATTGAAAGCATACCTGAACAATTTCCATCCACTTTGGGGTTGGGGTTTTTCACCAATTTCTCTAGCACTATCAATCAACCTAGTGGTCACAACAACTTGAACTGTGGGACTTTTACCAATTCGTGACCCTCCTTCTTTGACACCTCCAAAAGCCTCTTGCATAAATTTTTCCATTTCTTTCTTTACACTTTTGGACCTAGTAGACGTTGCAGGAGTACTTGGTGAAGGGTTGGACACTACCACTAGCTCAGACGTAACTTTAGTTGAAGCATCCTGAGTTTTAAGTATTTTAACCTCTTCTGTTTTGGTTTCCTTTTTGGTCTAACACTAGATTCACTAGGCTCTAGGTCACTCATGTTTGCAACGAAAAGGGAACTAGGGTTTACAATTTCTTACAACCAAATGAAACCCTTCACAATTATGATAGAACAAACACTACTATTGAACAAGACACTTCTCAAAATTTATACAATGCTCAATCACCAAATTGAAATTACCAATAATTGAACAAATGGAAAATTCCCTCAATTTCCAATCAACTCTCAATGGAATTCACCTCACTACTTTAATTAGAAGGAAATATCAGTTTTGCTTAACCGGGTGAAAATTATGCCACTCTGGTTAGTGGTAGCCTCTGGAGCATGCCCCACAATTTCTTTAGCTTTTGGTATCCTTTCTATTAGCCAATTAATTTGAACGCATGATCAACCAGGTATCTACTTTCTATTACAGACAAGAGAGAGGTGTGCCGCCATTAATACTTGATAATAAGCTCACACGAGCGAACTAAAAATTAGCCGTTCAGGTTTAAACCTTGATCATTGATCCTTTAGCTTTAAAACTATATCAATGGTTATTAATCCATTTCGCCACCTTCCTCTTTGCTTTATACGAAGTCCTTAGGATTTTTCCATGTTATCTCTTCATGGAGTGGTTGTCACTTGTTACTAATTTACTTCATTCTCATTCAGCTCTATCAATGATGCAAGTGTTTTATGTGATGAAATCTCAGCCCTTGGATCTGTAGCCCCTTCCCTGCTCTCGTTCATTTTCATCTCTCCTCGCTGAGCCAAATTTGCACCTTGGCTCCTATCAACGATGGGAGATATCTCAAAAGAATCATATTTAGACATGTACACCTGCATAAAAATCAATGGCACAAAAGGCATCGCAAATAAGATGTACCCATATTAGTGAAAGAAACATTTTGAGAATAATGAACTTTTATCACCCATCGCTAATCAAAACTAAGAGTTTGAAATGGATCTATGATAATCGATAAAATATCAGGCTTTCGCTCATCACCAATCCTCCTCATAAGATTTGCAAGCAATTGGCAATGAGAGATAATCACAATGTCATTACATATTGCATATTGCTAATCAAGAACTTAGCTCTCAAAAAAAATCCACGAGAAGTGATGCAATGAAAATTCATCTCCTCACTCATCACTAATTTAAAAAAGATCATTTTATAACATATTTGCGATAGGTGATGAAAATAAGATCATAAGGTCAGTGTGCATCACTCATCATTATTACAATATTGAGGGGTCAGCGTCATTGATTTAGAACATACATTTCAAAAGTGATCTATGATGAGCAATAAAGATAAAAGGCCAATTGAACTTAAGTGAAAACCTTTAGGCACGTGCTCATAAATTGTTTTAATGGAGGGGACTCTCTAGGATGATACAATAGAATGGACTTGGGATGCCTAAGCCATAATAATACAAAGGATGTAAAGGCCAAACAGGTCTTTAACTTATCCTTATAAAGATTAAAAATTCTTGGGCTTAGGATTTGAGAACCAGTTGCTAGAGAATAATGATAGATGCAAAAATTAAAAAGATGACCAGTAGCGGGCAATAGGGAGTCAACAAAAAAATGGAACATTCAAGTGCTTAAGAAAAATAAATCCTAAACCCTCCTAAATGTGACAAGGGTTTGAAATGGAACATTCAATTTGCAGGTTTGATCAGGTGGATGGGTGAATGAATGAAGAAATGGACTCCCACAAAAGTGGATGTCTTTATTATGATGATTTACATACCTTGGTTAGCCAGAAGGAGGGACACTAGGTCCACTTCCTTCAGTTGTAGGAAGTTTGGGTGTTGCATGTTGAGTGAATTGCTACATGAACTCCTCCTTGGAAGTTGGCTTGTGATACAACATGAGGTGATGACCATTGACAAGCAACTTAAATCTCATAGGGTCAATGGTAGTGAGATGAATAGTTCTATTGGGAAATACTTCAACAACCTCATATGGTCCTAGCCACCTTGTCTATAGCTTACCAACATTATCCTAATATTTGGAGTCATAAAGGAGTGCCTGGTCCCTTGGCTAGAATTTCTTGTCCTTGATGAATTTTTCATGCCACTTTATTCTCTGATTCTGCACTACGTCTTTGTGATGCAAGGCTATCTTTCTCATCTCATCCAAATTATTTCGTTACATAATTTTTTCCTTTTGTGCCTCAGAGATATCCATCCCTAAGTCTAGTGTAGTCCTAAGAGTCTTATGCTCAAATTCAATGGGCATCATAATTGTCTTTACAACAACTCAAAAGTAGTGAAGCCTATGGTTGTTTTCCAGGTAGTCCTATAGGCCCAAACAACTTCTAGCAACCTATTTTCTCAATCCTTCCTATGGATAGCCACTATTTTGGTCAGAATGGATTCAATTTCCTTGTTGGTGACCTCAATTTGGCCATTGGCCTGAGGGTGATAAAGAGTAGACTTCCTATGCCTTATGTTGTATTCATTGACCAGTGTTGTAACAAGGGTTGAGGTGAATTGAGCCCCTTGATCAATCACTATCTCTCTTGGAACCCCATACCATGTGAAAATTTCCTCATAAAAAAATTCTACAACCTTATTATCTCTTGTATGGGTCATGGCTTTAACTTCTACCCACTTGGTTACATAATCAGTGAAAACCAGGATATAGGATTTATCATTTGATAGAAGATCAATGGGTCCTACAAAATACAATCCCCATTTATCAAATGGAGTGATTAATACCTGAGGGTAAAGGGGAATCTCATCATATTTGGTTGGCTGACCCATCCTCTGACATCTATCACACTTCCTTGTATATTTCCTTGCATCCTTGTGGAGTGTGGGCCAATAATATCCCATGTTCAAAATCTTCATAGCTATCCTCTTGGCTAAAAAATGCCTTCCACAGGGTTCATTGTGACATGCATGCAATATATCATAGTCTAATCTTCCCTCACACATCTCCTCATGACATGGTATAGTCTAGTGTAGAACAAACATCTTGCAATCCATGAGAAAAAAAAGTTTTCTCAATGAGCACCCTCCTCTCTTTCAGAGAGAAATGAGGAGGAACTCTCCCTGTGACCAAATAATTAGCTATGTCAACATACCAGGGTGTATGCAAACTGATGGAAAATAAATGTTCATTAGGGAAAGACTCATCAATGACTTGATTGTCCTCTGATGTAGTCAGCCTTGAAAGAAAGTTTGCAACAACATTGGCCTTCCTTGGTTTATCAACAATGATTATGTCAAACTCTTGCATCAACAACAACCATCTTTTTAGATTTCTTGAGATCAAGGGCTCATTCATGGGGTACCTAATGGCCGCATGGTCTATGTCCACAAAGATCTGATAGCCTATTATATAGTGCCTAAATTTATTAAGGGAATATACTACTAACAACATTTCCTTTTCTATCACTACATAGTTGAATTCAGCTCCTTGCAAGTTTTTGCTGAAAAAATAAATAACATTCTCAATTGCTCCTTTTTGTCCTAAGACTACTCCTATAGCATAGTCTAATGCATCTATATGAATGTGAAAAGGAAGCTCCCAATTAGGACCTTTGAGTATAGGAGCATGAGTTAAAGAAACTTTCAAGTCAGAGAATTCCTTGTCATAGTCTTTTATCCATTGGAATTCAGTATCTTTAGTTAGGAGAGTGTACAATGGTACTACCATTTTTCAAATTTTTTGATGAAATTCCTATAGTAACCTGTATGTCCTAAGAACTCCTAACATATTTTTGTTTTGAAGGTATAGGAATATTGGTGATCACCTCAATCTTGGTAGGATCTACT